>JAPMOQ010056038.1:342349-446809 GCA_026543055.1 Argiope trifasciata
GTGGTGACAACTTAATAAGCCAGTAACAGCCAATAGACATTGGCGTAGGCTTTTGTCGAATGGCTAAGTTACTGGACTTCAAACTCGAACATCGCAAGTTTTATCCGTCATTCCACATTTGGTGACCTTGGACTATGAATGTGGCTCCACTTACCCGCAGCAAATGCAACCAACACAAAGTCGTCAGACTCAGTTGACGCAACAAAAACTCTCTTCGCTAGCCAAAACGCTTGGCTGTATCGAAGCTCTCTCTTCGCTCTCCATAACACTTGGTGGTTCCGAAACACTCCCTTTGCTAGCCATAACACTTGGTGTTATAAATAATCGCTCGCCTACAACAGTCTCACTGGTAGGGAAGTGTTGTGGTGACAACTTAATGAGTCAGTAATAGACATTATCTTACGCTTTTGCCAAATGGTTAAGTTACTGGACTTCAAACCCGAACATCACAGGTTCGATCCGTCATTACAAGTGCTATCATTTTAATCTTGAAAGTCCATTACACATTTAAAATTTTTTCCTAGATGTTTGTATTTAAACATACATATTGTGAGATTCAGCTCATTTTAGACATATTACGTCTGAAAAATATATTGTTGACTACACATATTCGAATCTATTCATAATAATTTTAATAAAGTATTAAATGACTTAATACTTTACATAAAAGTGATATTACTTTTTTAATTCTACAATAGCTTTATTATAAAAATATGTAGGAATATCAAATTATACCGAAGCGAAGCGTTGCATTTAATTCACTAAAACATGAAATGATTGTTACCATTTCTTTTAAGGAATGGGATTGCATAGTACGCTACAAATTTCGTCATAAATAAAGTATGCACTACTGTTAAAATAACTGTATTTAGGAAATTTTGTTGGAAAACAAATATTATAAGAGCATATTATTAATAGAAGATAATATTAAATTCATAGTTATCGATTGCTTATTTATAAAAACTATACAATATTGAAATTTGAAAACAGTGTCGAGCATTTTTTCTAACAATAATGTGGAATAAATAAGAAGTGCTATACCATGAGCCTCTTTTTAAAACTCCCCAAGAAAAGTTCTAGAAACTTATTCGGTGCTGCACAAGCAAACCTCATTATGGACATACTAGATTTCAAATTTATTGAATAAAATTAAGGCCAATAAAAAACATGTAGTTACCTAAATTTTATCGGATAACTTAAGGTTAAGGAATAAAATAAAATATTTAGTTGGAAAATACTTTAATTTGAAAATAAATTGCTCATATTTTTATTCTCTTAACTGTTTCGCTTGTTGCATAAGTTTACGCAATCAGCAACTAAACATTAAAACTCTTTTAAAGCTGAATTGGAGTAGTTTGTGCATAGAATGTGCTAGTAACACTGTAAATTTTTATTTTCTACTTATTTGAATTCGAAATGCAATTATAATACGAAATAAATAAAGAATAATGAGTTCAATTCATTTTGTTGTACATCCCTTACCGGGGAGTGAAGATCAATTAAATGAAAGGTATTGAATTTGAATTATGTTCTTTAAGTCGTTTTTGTTTAATAGTTTTCTCATATTGTTACGACTTTTAAATACCTTATATTTTTTGAAAATTGAATGAGTTGTTAACTTTTTATCTTATTGGACATGAAAACATTAAAATAAATTGCTTTCTTGTGTTAATTATTCCGTTCATTGTTAGTCGGTTTTGGACAGGAGCAACCAGTATGATTTATTATTCTTTTATTTTAAATTTACTGCAAGGTTGTAATAAATTTCAAAAATTCTCTCTATATTCATAAATAAATATTATTTGAAACATTAATTTAAGAATTTTGATTAAATCATTCTTTAATTTAATGTCGTAGTTAAAAATTGTTTGCTTAATTTATTGACCATGATGTTAGTTTTGTTTTGATTTGATTCGTGTCAGTTTTAACACTTTCCTGTAAATAATAGAATAATTTGAATGATAAAGTTCTTTTGTCAATTTAATTTATAAGAATAATGAAATATACACCAGTGTTATTTTATGTTAATCTTAATTTTTTATACAAACTATTTTTGAGTGCTGTTGTAGCAATGTTTTAATGTTTGAAAAGTATATTTCTTTGGCTTAATTTTATAATTTTATTTAAGATTATCTTGTAATTTCGTTTTATTATTTTACAGACTAAAAGAAGTTGCTGAACGAACTAATAGGTGTGGATACAGTGTACCATCTGTTCTTGCACAGCTAAAAAATGCTGCTGTTATTCAGTGTGTTGTTGGTCCAAATCATGTAGCGTTTCTTCTAGAGGTAAATGACTTATTCCTTTTTAGAATTTTTAAGCTTATTGACATTCTTATTTCATATAAAATTATCTTATTTTTCTAAATATATTTCTTTTAAAATTATTTTTTCATGTTAACTTTTTTGAAGTTTATTTTTTTATAAAAAATGAATAGCTGCATTAATGGTTTTTAGAAGATGAAAATAATAGGATATTTTACTGTCTGTTCTTTTATCAAAATATGAAAAATTATAAAGTTAGATTACTGTATTTCAGATTTAACATAATGGAAATATTTTATTAATCCCATTCAAAATTTCTCCTTTTGAACTACTTATTTATTAATGTAAATTGCTTTTATCTAATTTTTTTTTCATGCTATTACTTCAATATGCTGTTTTTATTTTGTTTACATACTTGAATTCGGCACTTTTTTTATGGCCTTCAGATACTATCGCTAAAATAGTTTCATGAATGTATATAAGGGAATTTGATAATTATGTTGTAAACTAAAAGCGAGATAAACTTCTTTTTATTAATGTTTGTTTTATTTTTGTTATTTTTATACAGGTTTAACAGTTTTAAATTTGATATTTGAATAAAAAAATGAATTTCTAGTTTTGTTAAATATCTGCTAAAAGAAAATGTTATTACTTAAAATTAAAAATAAAAACATATAGGTAAATATAGTTTTGTCAAATATGAATTGTAATGCTTCTTGCAAAATATTTTAGAATAAATGTTTAACAGATTATAAAGAGAATGATTTGAAAATTGATAAATTAAATGAAGACAATATGCACTATGTGTGCATTTTTTTAATAATGGGAATTATATGTAATTAACAGAAAACAATCAAATTCTAAATTGTTCATGTTTAAATCAGTTTATTGATTGTATAAAGTTGCAACAGGACTAGGATATCAGGGAAAAGTTAGTGAATTTTAACGATTTGGGAAAAATCAGAAAAGTGAGGGAAATTAGTAGAAATATTTAAAACTTAGTGAAAATTGGAGACAAACGTTTTATACCAAGCATGTTCATAATTAGCAATTTTGCACTTCTTCTGGATGTTTGAAACCTAATTTCATCAAAACAAAGTAATTACAACTTGGGACAATTTTCTTCCAAAGGTATGGTGTGTTTTTATCATTTCACTATGCTAAGAAGAATGATAAACTGAAGAATATTACTTAGAACATCGCTAATCAAATTTTTGTAAAAATCAGTTTTTACTTTTCAAAGATTAATGACAGTGAATAAAATATTGGTTCAACCTTCTTTCAACTGGAAATCTTGCAGTAATGCAATATATTATAATTAAAGATGCTGGGAACAATAATGTTGCGAGAAAATTTTCAGACAATAAAAATTTGTGGGGCGTTATAAAAGAACAATAATTTAGTACAAGAATTGTTTAACCTTGCATCCATTTCATAATAAGTAATTTTAGAGTATCAGAACAAAATTTAGTACTAGGAATTCACAAGTCAAATATGAAGTGTACAAACATAGGAAAAGAAATAAATGAAGTAGATAAATATTTGAAAAGAAAAGAAAAGTATCAGAGTATAGACTATAAAAATTAAATAAAAATATCTGAGACAGTTTAAAAGTTAAGTGCAAGATTTGAAAGAAATTGTAAACCACAAAATTTTTAAAATGCTTTTAAATTTTTGATTAATTTAAAACAGAACTGGTTGTTTTAAACTAAGTGTTTTTACTAGAATTCTAATAATTTATATTTCAGTTTTCTGTAATTAGTTTTCTGAAATTAGTAATTTATTTGTATTTTATTTGAAAAATTCAAGTATTTGTTATTTGAGTTACGTTACTTATTTTTTAATTATTTATAACATCTATATAATAATAAAAAGAATTAAAAACTTTTATTCATTTATAAAAACATGAATTTTTGATTGGTCTGATATTTTTGTGAATAAGTATCTTTGTTTCAAAATAATTAAAGGAAATGCATATTTTTAATATGTTATTAATAACTTGTATTAAAATTACCATTTTTCCCCTTTTAAATTAATGCATTATTCAGAGCATTATTATTCAGAATATTTAATTATTGTTTTTAAAATAAATTGTGCACTTGATATATCATTATAATAAAATATTTAGATGCAAATAAATGAAAAAAAAAACTAATTTTAATCTATTTTATTGTACAGAATTTTAGAATACACTTGTATTGATACCTTTTGATTCATATTTGATTATATATTCTTTAATTTTTTATTTGACTTAAAAATTTTGTTTATATATATATTTATATATATTCTTTTAAGGATGTACTGAATTTTTATGAGCAAGAAATAGTTAATCTTCTGAAATTTATTATTTATGGGCAAATACTTCAAAAAAATTTGAATTTTAAAATATTTAAAATTTTTTTTAAAAAATTGTAAGTTCTGTATTAATATAAAATTTATATAGACATTATGTTTTCTATTTTTTAAAAAAGAAATCACCTGATTTCTTTTTTACCAGATCAGATTTTCAGTGCTTTCATATAAACACCTAGTAGACTGAATAGCATGTTGGATATTTAATTTGTTTACTTTCTCTGTTTTTGTTGACAGATGAAAAAAAAAATAAATAAATAGTGGAGTATCTGTTTTTTGCGAGTGTAAATCAACTTTTTTTTTTAATTATAAATTTTCAACATGGAGGTATTGCAGTATATTTTAAGGTTTGTCTTTTTGTATGCAACATGTTTGTCCAGTTGTTAGCTTTTAGTATTAATTTTCTCGTATTTTGCAATTGCATGTATATTATAGTAATGATTAATTAATAAAAAACATTTGTTTAAGTAAAATTTCTGCATTGTATTTTATTATATTAAATCTTATAATATCTTTTAGTCTGTATGAAACATCTGATTTGATGCATAATTTTTAATGCTCTTTGTTGTTGCTGTGAATTATAATGCTATTGATCAATAGATTGTGTATATCTTTTTAATGTTTTTTTTTAGGAAAAAATTATTTTATTCTAAATATTTCAATTTCGATTTTTGTTGTAGGATGGACGTATATGTCGTCTAGCATTTTCTGTTGTGTCTGATCGATTGGATCTTAGTAAAAATGAAGCATCCAAAGCGTAAGCCTTTTACAGAATGGTAATGCATGTATCTGGTTTCTGGCTTTTCTCTTGCTAATTATTCTTATACTTAATTTTTTTTGTTCTTAGATTAAATTTGAAAGGAAGTAGTGGTTCCACTTCTACTACACGTGCTGCCGCTCCTCGGAATCGTGGTCGAATTTTGCGTACATCGAGTGGCCGAGGTAGAGGCAGCGGAGTTATCATGGGATCTTCTCGTCCTGTTGTCCCTGCTCCTTATGTTCCAGAAGAACTCATTGCACAAGTATTCTTTTTTGACTTTCTCATACTATGCCTATTAAAAAAATTTTTTTTGTTAAAAATTTTGAAAAAGTTTATTTAATTTATCCAATTATTGTTTAAATGGAAACCAGTTTTATTATAACAATATGTTATTTTATATTAAAACTTAAAGTTTTTTGTGACATTATTAGGTTGAAAATTGAAATTCTTTAATGGAATAATATTGCATTACATTGAAAAATACCTTACCATTTGCTTTTGAAAATATTTCTCTGTATTTGTTTATTGTTTTCAGTTTTGGAAAATCATCTTTTTGACTATATTAAATAAGACTGTAGTGTCAAAGAAATTATTGAATAATTTATAGACAAATTTATGCCAAATTATTCAATATTATTTGGGAAATTTATTATATTTAGTTGCAATTATATAATATTTGCAAATGCTTAAAATAAATAAAAAACTAAGCTGTTTTATTCATTGTTGTGAGAAATATCATTTAAATTGCTCAATTTTTAAAAAAGCTTCATGTCCAATTAACTTTTTTATAGTCAGCATTTTTTGCTATATTTTATTTTACATAAATTTATTTTCTTTACTGACATATAAAAATGTTTTGTTTTATGAATAATATTCATTGAATCCTTAATAATTAGGCCTTTTCACTATCTTTTATTAAACTTTCACTTCTTTCGTGAGATAACATATTTTCTTTAGCTTTCTTTATTTCTTCACTCTATTTTTCAAGTAATATATGTTATAATTTAAATTATCAGCATTTAAAAAATAATTATTTTATTATCTAGCTTAAGTATCATTTTCACTTTAATGTCTGAGTTATGCATGCTCTTATTTCCAGTGCTGATACTGCATGCATTATTTTCAAAAATGCTGTTTCAGTTAAGTTTTCTTTTGAATCTATATAAGATCTTACTCCTATTAGCTCTCCTGTTGTCTTTATTTCCTACTTTCAGCCATTCTGTTATTGATTTAAATGGGCTGATTTTTTATTTCTTGTTCAATTTAAAATATTGTTAAAAGTTTGGTTTCTTGTATAACATGAAGTGTAAATATTCACTGTTTTCAAATTATTGCATAATTTATTAAAAAATATTATAATTCATAATTTTTACTGTGCTTTTTTTCATTTATTGATGGCATAATGAATCAAATTTATAGATTTGTTTGTAAATGATATCAACAATTTTTTTTCTTCTTCTAGGCTCAAGTTGTCCTTCAGGGCAAATCACGTAATCTTATTCTTCGTGAACTCCAGAGAACTGTAAGTTACTGTTTTATATGCTTAAATGTTCTAAATAAATTCTTTAATATAAATTGTTTAATTTGAAACTAGCATTTTTTTACACATACCTTTGTACATTTTGCTCTGCTTTTCTATAATTTTGTATTTACAAAACTATTAATGGATTTTTTATATTATTATTAGTAGTTTCCCTCCTAACTCTCCAAAAAGGCTTGTTTTATTATTAAGAAAAAAATAAAGGAAAGACTTAAGTCTTCTTTTTTTATTCCCATAGCTCATACTAAATTATTTAAATTGGCCCTTTTCAAGATGTATATAAGAAAGTCTATTAGAAATAATTCTTTTGAAATGGGAACATCTCACCTTATCTGACATTGTGGTGAGGTTATATGTTACTCAATTTATGGTAAATTAAAGCATACTTTATTTCTGAAGCGTAAATTGTTATAATCGTTAAAATAAATTTTTGTAATGTAAATTTCATGCTTAATTTTTTTTTAAAAGTTAGTATTGAGGTTTAAGTGAAATGTTATCAGATTGTTTAGAAAAATATTATTATAAGATGCTTGAAGGAGTTCTTGCAAATGTTATGAATTCTTTTCTACTGACTAATAAAACAATCCAGCATTAAGTATTAAAGACCTCTTATTCTTAAATTTGAATTGCAATACTTATTATTATCATTAAAGATAGACTCATAAGCTATAAAATTTTACCATCAAGACTGAAAATCTTTGGTTTTCTGCATTTCTTATTCTGCATATGAATGTTTTTATTTAATAGATTAGAAAAAGCAAGTCAGGATTGATTAATTTTTGTAATATCTATTGCAATGGTATTAAACTGATTCTTGAATTGTTTTTTGACATATCATCCTGTATTAATTATTTTATTCTTTTCTTAAACTTGGACAGATTCATAGAAATACAATTATTTCATAATGCATTTTTTTTTTAAACCTGAAGACAACAACGCCAAAAAAAGTAAAGAATTGTAGCTTTTGACCTGTCTCTACTTTTCAGACCTCCCTGAGTCTGAAAAATAATTTTTTAGAATTGTATCAGTTTATTAACAATTCAGAAATGTTTTTAATTAGATGGATGAAATTTGATACCTTGTATTTTATAGACTTTTGATCAATTTAGAGATCAAATTTTATGCAAAAATCCAATAGAAGGAAATCTTTTTGGCTGTTCAAGGTATAAATTAACATAAGTGTAAAAATGAAGAGAACTAGATGGGTGGAATTTAGTGTACAAATTTAACATCTGAAGTGTACACTTAAAATGGAATCAAATTTATCAATAGGTTAGACTAGCTATTGGTCTTTACTCCAAAAATATGTAAATGTGATAATTCAAAGACCCAATGATTGATATGAAATTTATTGATTAAAGTTGAAACTCTTTCATAAATTTTGGTTTAAATTGTGGAAAACTGAAATGAATATTCACTATTCTGGTTGCTTTTGTACTAACTGTATTTCAGCAATTTGTCAACGAAAAGAAAGATTAAAGATAAATATAATTTGTTCTTTCACTCTTATTATCAGCCGATAACAATGCATAAATTTTAAATAATACACTAGTACATTTTTTAGAGAATAAACAATAAAATTTTGAAATCACCCTTGTTGATTTTCTAGGTATGCAACTTCATTGTTGAGTAATACTTCATTATTTAAATGAATTTTATAAATCCAGAATACACTTTTGATAACTGTTACAAAACAGGAAAGTGATGTTAGTATGGATTAACATTCCTTTTTCTTTAAGTTGATTTCCAACAATTTGCTGTTGGATATTATAGTTTAATTGCCATGCTTGCATTATCATCAAATTTTGGAATGCTTCATTTCTACTTTCAAAATAAATCTTTTCTTAGGAATTTCTTTGTTTAAATATAGTCACTAAATCTGACATGACTTTAAATTTGAATATCAAGGAATATGCAGTGTTTAATAGTTTATATTTTTATAGAATTTAGATGTGAACTTAGCAGTAAACAACTTGCTTAGTCGAGATGATGAAGAAGGAGAGGATGCTGATGATAATCAAGATTCTTATATGCCTGGAGGTAATGACAATTTTTTTGTAATAGTTAAATAATTATTCTTAGTTTTGACTTAATATTTAAATATTTTCTAATATATGTCAGTATTTTCCATTTATTTTAATTTTCAGAATCATTAGGATAATTTAAAAAAACTTTGTGTTTTGAATCATATTTCAATTTTTGTATAAATCTTTCAGCATTTTGACTTATTTGTTTATAAAAACTTCATAAATTGGGAGGAGTATTTAAATATTCCAGAACCAAGCACTCTATTAAACTGTCATATTAATTTACAGACGATTTGATATCTTTGCTGGATGCCGGCATGCATAGTGATCATCCTAGTGTGATCATTGATGCTGATGCAATGTTTTCTGAAGACATGTTTGGTTATTCCACTCTGAGAAATAGATCTGGCAGTAGAGGGCGTTCTGGTGCGTATAAGAGTTTTTTTTATTTAAATTAAGTTTCAGTGTTGTATGTAAGACTAGCCGCCTTTGTCGACCAGCTGGTTCGCCATGAGTAATGGGTTCTAAAATTTTCAATTAATTCATATATTCATTAGCCTTGAAGTAACTACGGACATTGATTGGCCTGAAATTAATATTTTCTTTAAGATGATGGACTGAAAGTTCTAAAAGAATGTGTTTTCCTAATAATATTCTTTAATTTTATAAATCAGTCGGTTTTAATGATTGATTTAGAAGCCTGATTGATGTAGCAACTTTTATTTAAAATATTAATAAAAATATATTGTAAAATATGGCGCACAGAGCAAAGTATGAAAAATCTAAAACTCATTATTCATAAATGCATTGTTTGACTCAAACTACATAAAATGTAATTATTTACTTCATATAGATCAAATTAATAGTATTAAACAATATATATGCCTATTAATAATATTTTACAAATTGGCCATTGGAAAGGAATTTGAATGCATATCCTGTATAAATTCAATCTTGTTTAAATAAAGATAATTTATTCAATTAATGATTTAAATATTGCAGACGATCATAGAATCCTTTGCCTTGCATTTTTTAAAGAAAATATCACATTTTATATTTATTTTATTTTATCCAGTCACAGGCTAAAAGTTGCATTTCTTCAGATTTAATTTGTTATGATAGTTTTTATTTTTTTATTTTTTAAAAATTTTTTAACTTCCTTTAAAATGATGGCAACACGGTGATATAACATCATTTTTTCCCTTTGACATGCAGATTTTATAGAAACCTTAGCTTTGCATTTATTTTTTTGAAACTATCACATTTTATAATGAAAAAAAAATATTGAATTAATGATACAGATATTGCAAACGATAATAGAAATATGCCATTAAGTCGGGATTCCAATGCATATCCTGTCTAAATTTGATCAGGTTTACCGTAAAGAAGATTTATTGAATTAATTATTTACCTTCATCGAATCCTTTTACGTTCATAGAATCCTTTGCTTTGCATTTATTTTTTTAGAAAATATCACATTTTATATTTCTTTTATTTTATCCTGTCACGTGTTAAAAGTTGCATTTCTTTAGATTTATTTTGCGATGACAGTTTTTTTATTCGTACTTCCGGCATTCTTTTATTTTATCCAGTTACGTGATAAAAACATGGTTAAAATATTTCTTTAAAAATTCGTTAAAAATAGACGCTTACATTATAAATTAAAAAAACTGATATTGTTAGAAAGCTAATTTTTTAAATCTTTGAATTGATATAAAAATCATGTTTGTGCAATAATATTTTCGGAAGTTATAATGGAAAAACGTCGAAATTTCGCTTAAATTTTAATTAATTCAAATTCTAATTAAAAATTCGAAAAAAGGGCTCTGAGGTGCACATTCCGGACATCTAAGGTATACATGTACCAAATTTGGTAGCTGTAGGTCCAACGGTCTGGCCTGTAGAGTCCAACACACACGCGCACACACACACACACACACACACATATTGAGCTTTATTATTAGTATAGATAATCTGAAGTGAATTTAGACTGTTATTTCATTTTCAGTTTAGGCTTATAATTTTGTTTAAAATTTAATATGTTCTTAAAAGTCATTTAGAATAATTAGCATTTTATAGATTTAAAATAATTATGCAAAAACACCTATTTAACTAATTTTTAATTATTTCATTTTGAAGATTATGATAATTTAATATTTTCAGATTAAAAATTGCTCTATTATAAGATTCTTAACCTTATTTAATAGTAAATAATTTTTGAGGAAATGTTATTTTTGTGTTTTATAATTTTTCGTTATACTTATAATAAAGATCAAAAGATCAATTTAAAATTCTTTTAGAGCATCTTGTTTGAGAAAAGTAAATCAATGCATGTAATACATAAAAAAATTGAAATGGAAGGAAAATTAGTTCCAAAAGACGGGCATTGTTTTCCAATGCTGAATATGGTGTTTAGTAGTAACATAAATCTTTTGAGGGTATTGCAAACTGATTTCTTTACTACTGCTCAAGTATACTTGCTTACTGGCTGATTTTCGTTATAGTATCACTTGTAACTGTTTAAGTGACTTGTGTTGTTTTAGCCCCAATCTTGTAGAACTTCAAATTTTTCAGTGTTCTCAGAAAATCAAGCCTGTGTGTTAATAGAATATCTGCATTCAATGGTTTCATATATATGTACTTACAAGGAATTTTTTCATCATTACAAAATAATTTAATAATAATAGGCTAGGCAGACAAAGAGTCCTATAATAATGACTCTTTATAATGTATAATACTTAAAGGATTTACATAATGCTCTCTTATTTTTACTTTCTTTTATACTAAACATGCTATAAGTATTGTATTGAATCAAACTTGAGATTCATAAATTCCTATTTTCACCTACCTGAATTTGAGAAACATTTCAACCCCACGAAATTTGGTATATGGTCTTTTTGCAAAATTTTGTAGATTTGTCAGATTTTCTGCAAAATCTATTCAGAAGTATTGTCTTGTATAATATGTAGGTATTTGAATATCAGTTAAGGTAATAAGTTCAAAAGAAAAAAATATTGAATGTAGTCAGTTGTCAAATTTTCAGCTAAGTTAATAATGACTTAACCAGCTATCCGTCTGTGTCTTAGAAGCACATACACTTAATAAGTCAAAAATATAAAAAATGTAGTGATGCAGTTATATAAAATTTGGTATGGGATTTTGTGAATGTAAATTTAATTCTCTGTTTTATACATGATTTTAGTCAGTTGGTTAAAATGCATCTTAAATATAAATTTGATTTTCACATATTATTAATTACATGTCAGGGATTAATTCCCAAAATACTAGTCAAGGGTTACAAAATACATACAGTTAAAATGCTAAATTCCCAACAAAGGTTAATATTTCATATTCATTGTATGCCAATGCCTTACAAGGCATTCTCTACTTTATTTTAGATAAATTTAATGGTGAATTATATCCTTTATTAGAGAGTATGCAAGAAAGCTTAGGGGAGACTACTCCTCCTAGTTTGTCATTGTCTTTCTGAATATTTACTAAATGTCTCTAAATTTCTTATGTAAAACTTGTAAAGTGATATACAATTTTTGTTGTATGTATATTGTTATTAATTTGTCTCTTAACTTAAACTGTTTTATTGAATTTTTTAAATGAAGCTAATTTGCTGTTCCATATTAAATTCTAGAACTATATTATTTGTTTGTCATTAATTTTCTATAATGTTTGCTGTGGAAGCAGGTGATTCTGATGGCTAGTTTTTTTAATAATGTTCTTCAGTTTGAAACTTTTCAATAAAGTACAAATCAAATAGTATAACATGGTATTTTTATTTGAATTCAAAGTATTTGCATAAATTGATTTATCTAAAGTCTTTCAATAAATGTGATCTGATTTGTATTATTGAGAAATGTTTAACCCCTTCAGGACCAGCGCGTGGAGAACGAAGTGATCTTACAGGACTGAACGCTCCGAAGCAGAGCGTCACCACGGGCCCGCGCAGTTTTTGCAGTTAAGTCTAATTTTACGAAAAAATTCAATTCAAGTTCTTCATTTCAATATAATGACTTCAATTTTACAAGCAGCATATGTAATAAACTATTTAATATGTATTAATATAAAGATTTATTATTACATATTAAATGAAATATGAACCATTGACCTACAAAAACAAATATTTTATGCATAAAAACAAAGGTATAAATATCAAAGTTGTATGATATGTCACTCTTGCCCCCAGCAACAGTCAGCTGAAAGTATTTTTCCATATTCTCATAACAACAAAAAAAAGCAGTAACAACACAGCCCAAGTCCTTTTAAATTGTATCCTTCAAATCACATGTTCACTTTTAGACAGCTATAATAAATATCAAATCTAAAAACACAGAACAGTAACAGAAACCAATGCCTGCAATATGTAGATCAAAGGTCTTAAGATTTAACTGTTAAGTATTTCTCATGACAAATAAAACTGATCAAATCATCCAGAATACCATGTAGGGAACTAAAATTGTTTGCAAAGGGCAAATCTGTTTCTACAGAAACCAGCAAGCATCTTTTCCTGCTCAGTCAAAATCTAAACAAAAACAGCAAAATAAATCATGGTCCATTAATTGCACAATCCTCTCAAAAAGAGCCAAATTATTTAGTTATTTACATGTTAAAATGTACAATGAATCTAATAAAAGTTTTTTGAAGGAGCTCAGAACCGGAAGTGCATATTGAAAGCCAATGCTTTGTGAGATATTCTTTGAATTATAATGCACTTAAACTACCATCTAGTGTTGTATAAAATTTAAATAAGAGGTTCCTAATAGAAATCATGTAGGGGTGATATTTTAGGCTGATAGACATGGAAAGGTTTGTCACTTATACAATATTAGGGGCCATGAAGAACAAATTGTGATCTTGGTCCTCCATGGGTTAAACTGTTAAATAGTATCTTAAAATAACAAATTAGCAATTTAAAAATCTATAATGTAGTGAATGTATGTCCATTTGAAGAAAAATGTTCCTTTTGTTGAAATTTATCTTAATGATTTTTAATTTAGGTTATTAAATTTAGCTTCTTAAATATCTCTTGATATGCTTTATTTAGGTGAAAGGGAACGAGATGGGGATAGAGAACGAGACCGTGATACAATGTTTCGCTTACGAGAGCGGCAGTATTCAGGTTCCAGACGATGGTTGGAGACTGCATTAAGAGACAGTGGAGCAAGTGATAAATCCGGTGAATCTGTTGGCACTCCCGAGAACAAGAAGAGAGATGTCACTGAAGCCAATCCACTTTGGTTGTCTGATGAATTAGAATTTTGGCCTGAAAAAGTGAGTTGTTTTGATTCTTAAATAAATTTAAATGAACACTAATCGAGAAGTATCTTTCACCTGCTTAAACTCGTTGCACACACTCCACAGTGCCTGAGTTAGATCTTTGTGGAAACGGGGAAATGCTGAGTGGTCAGGACACATAGGGTACAAGTATTCTGAAGATTTAATTATATTAACAGTTTTATGTTTGTAGTTTTTTAATTCTTTATGTAAAAAGACATATTTTTGCAAAAGATACTTGTAATATTGTGGAGTATACATTTTTCCTATTAGAAGAATTTGTTTTGTGTTGCAAAACACACACTGTAAGAGCTCTTAACATTTTATTTCTAAAATGAAACTGATGGATTTTTTCTTTTGACAGCCCGGACAGTTTAAAAATTTTATAAAAATGGGAGCTCTATATTCTGAATTGGTTGCTGTCACTTCAACTGGTCAGCTTTATCAATGGAAATGGAGTGAACCTGAACCGTATCGTTGTGATGTAAGTTTTATTATTATTATTTTTAAAGAATACTTAAGTAAGAAGATCACTAGCTTATTGTATTATTTGAAAGCCATGCTATTTTTAGTTTATTGCTCATCATCACCAATTTGAGTTTTTGAAGGGAAATAAAAGACAAAAAATTGTTTTGAATAGATGATGTTCTTTTTGTATTTTTACTATGTTTTTGTATTTACTTCTAATTGTCTTTTTATAAATTTCCACGTATTACAAAATATTTAGCTTAGCTGAAATTGTCATAATATTCATTTAATTTTAGACTTTATTTATTTTTGATGTGAATTGATATTACATAACATAAAGCTTGTTTGTGGTTTATTAGTTTTAATTGTTCTCTTGTGAGTTTTTATTAATTGAGAAGGATAATTTTATGTTACTGAGAAAGTATTTAAAAATTGGTGTTTTCTGGATTTTTTTAAAAAAGTTTCTCATGAATTTGGTTTATCTTAAGATTACATTATGATTATTTAAGTATTTTTTTCCTAATGATAGTTTACAAATTGTTGCATCCTGAAAATTTTTATTTGGAATTCTCAAAAAGAAAATTTGGGATGAGATTTGAGATTATATTATTCATAAATAATATTTATTAATTGAATTCGCATATGCTGTAGTTGTACCAAAATTTAAGAAATCATAAAATGGCTATTCTCGTATATTACAGAGGTTTGAAATATAAATGTTAGTGTTTAGTCTGAAATATTCAAGCTGTAAAAGAAAAGGAATAATTTATTGTTAGTAAAACTAATTAAATTGGTTTTTACTTTTTTATTCATATGTTTACTTACATCTTTAGTTTTATGGGTCATATTATTGCAAAAGATGAACATTTTTGAACTTGATAAGCCTTTCGCCTCAGTGTACTAAACTCTAAGCTGCTGTAGTAATATTGTACAGTCACTAAAAGTTATTTTTTAAAGCAAAAATATGAATGAAATTTTCTGTCCTGACAACTTCCTAACACCTCATTAGAAAGATGAAGGAAAATTTACTGAATGTTCGAACATCTTGTCAAAATTAATAATCATAAGTGTATGTTGCTATATTTTATTAATTATATTTATTAGAGAAAATGAGTTAAAATATTCTCTTTCTGTGTAGACACCTGGTGTGTATCATCCTAAAACTGTTTGTCTGGGTTTGAATGGCGAACAAATAACACATCTTTCTGCTTGTTCCATTCGAGCAACTGTTGTTACTGAAAGTGGAAAATGTGCCACGTGGCTGGATGAAAGCTTAGCTGCTGTTTCTTCAAAATTAGAACATCCTGCACAAGTTTTCCCTGAGTTTCAGCTAGAAAAAATAACCTCACTTTATGTTTGCTCTCTGTTTTCTTGCGTTCGTTTAGAATCGGGAGCAATATATTGGTGGTAAGTAAAAAATTAATTTTTCATATAGTTTTATTTTTATTTTGAACTGTCAACTTGCTATTTCAATTGCTTTTTTTTTTTCATTTATGTGTAATCATTTTCAGAAATTAGTTACAATATACCATATCAGTTTTTGAATAATTATTGATTCTTAAGGTGCTCCAAAGTATAAGATATTTCAATTCCAGAAGCTGATGACTTGTATTTAAAAAAATCATGAAAAGATTTCAGATAAAATGAAATATATTAAAAAATCACTTTATTATTGGTTAATTTTGCTAGCATGAAAAATGCAAGATCAAATAATTAGTTCCTTCTAAGTTTAGATTTGCTTTCATAACAAATTTTTTAATGTTATGTATTTTTTCATTTAATTCAGAATTAATTAACACTATTGTCTGCGGGATTGAATAAAATGATCTTACTATTTTTACCCTCTTAACCTCTCGAATTGTATGGTATTTAAAATTTTTATTTATGTACTATGTATTAGATTAGATTTGGTATGTTTAAAAAGGCTTCATTTATGGATATTATGAAAATCTTTATTAGGGGTGTAGCACCTTATGCTCAGCGAAAACGATTGTGGGAAAAAGCACGCGCCAAATCAAAAAAGCAGTCTTCATCTTATTCGTCGGAAGTGATTACTGGTGCTCAGGTACATATTATCTTTTCTTTCTGTAACAAATTATTTAGTTTCATTTAAATTCTCTTTAAAGTAAATGTATGTAGATAGATTGTTTTGATTATTAATTCATTAATTTACATTATGTTTTGAAATTCAGCATATCAAGGAGAGAATATTTTTGTATCATAATACTGCTGTCCATGTCTGACAATGTCAGTTTTTTAGTAAATTAATGAATAGTCAAGAAAATTATTTATTAGTTTAAAACTACTATTCAATCCTTTTAGTTTTTTTTTTTTTTTTAAATCTTATAAAGAAAACTATAATAAGATTCCAATTTAGAAAATTTTCCTCTTGTAAAATTTTAAATAAATTATTTAAGTGCTTGGGATTTTTTCTGATGATACTGTTTGTTCATTCCAAAAATCTTCATTTTTTACTAAGCCCTTTTACTTCTTATATTTTATTTATATAAGCCTTGCCAGTGAATGCTCACAACATGTACTGCATTTAAAAAAAAGTGATATGCAATTTGAACTGTTAAAAACAATTAAAAATTATTCCATTTATTACCCTCTTACACTAATTGAATTGAACCATCATTTTTAGACCTTTAATTAATTGAAAATTACTCAAAATCATTTTAATATTTATTCATCACTCTATTTAATCTGAATGGTTATGTTCTGTTAAATAACTTAATGCAACTTGTATTAAGTAATGCCAGTGATCTTGAAGAAATCCTTTTCTTTTATAGGTTGTAATGCGAAACAGTCCTATGTATCATTCTGGAGCATTAGCGTTCACCAATGCTGGTAATGTTCCTAGAGTGGGACAGCTCATGTCTGCTGCTTGGAATCTAACAGATACTTGCCATTTTAAAATTTTACCACCTGGTTCAAAGTATGTTATTTTGCTCTATAATTACTAAAACTGTAATTGAAAGATTATTATATAATATGGTATACAATTCACACATAAGGATAGTTTAAATTAAATTTGAATAGAAGTAATGTACAAGTAATTTTAGGTACTTTTATTTCTCTGGGAAGAGTATGGAAAGAGAATTGTCTTCAAAATAAAACTTTGAGGAGTAATAAAATAGTGGTGTCTGTCAGGGAGGGTGGGAGAAGGGGATCATCTTGAAATTTTTAATATGGGTAAACATTTGAGTTTCTTGATTATCAAATCTTTCTCTACTACTCTAGAGTCTTTTTTTTAAATTTTGGAAGACCTTTTTTTTACTGAAATAGTATTCCCCTCTCAACACAAAAATTTCTTTTTGATATAAAAATAATTTTCAGTTTGAATATAGTGATTATAAAGGTATATTGGAAATGATAGTAAATATTTTTCTTTTTTGTTTTCCCTTTTATATGCACACACACATATTTGAAACAGCTAATGAAACTCTGAAATGCTATTTATATTCCAATTTTTATTTAATTTTAAATACCTTGCATATACAAATAATTATTAATCTTACATTCAATTCTGAATTAATAAGTGTTATTCATACTTAGCCTAAGTGAGAAAAAAATTGAGAAGGAAGCTAAAGACATTGTGAAAATAGAAAATAAACCAGTTTGCCAAGAAATGCCTCCACCTCCATCACCTGCTTCATCAACTTGCAGTGAACCTGCTTCCAGTCCTTTGCCACCAAGTAAGAGATATACATTATTTTAATGTTCCTGCTCCTAAATGCTATTCTTTCTGATATATCATTGTCAAATTATTCTGTTATTTTGATATATTATTGTTAAATTATTCTGTTATTTTGATATATTATTAATTGTTAAATTTTTCTGTTATTTTTTGTCTGATGTTAAAAAAAAGTATTTACTAATTATGATATCTAAGAAAGTGTAATTACTAATGAAATAGTTATTTCAAATTTGTATCGTGATTTGTGATTAAAACAAATTTGTATTTGCGAGTCCAGAGTGTTATTTTGATTGCAGAACGCAAACATAGATCCAGTTTGCAAGCAAGAGAAGATGGAGATCGTAAGGAAGAGGAAGCATGGGCTTTAAAAGATGTTATTTTTGTTGAGGATGTTAAAAATGCACCTGTCGGAAAAGTTGTGAAGGTAAGAATATTTTTGTTCAGTTATTTGTGCTGTGTTTTTATGAACTTAATATGATTATCAATAATCTAAATATTTGAATATTGTTCAGGTAGAGGTAATTATTCTGTTATGACGAAGTAAAAATATCTGTCTTGAACATTGTGAAAAACCTTTTTAGAAGAGGTTTTAATTGTGGAAAATCCAATTTGGCCATTTTAATGAGAATTTAATGGAATATGAATCAAGTAATAAAATTTTTTGTTTTCATTGGAATACATTTTTCTGATACCAGGTCTATTATGTTTAGTTTTATAATGGTGTTTGAGAAATTATAAATCGTAAGAAACCGAAGTATTTAGCAAAATATTAATCAAAATAGTTAAGGAATCACCGTTTTTTTATAAGCATCAGAAACACTAGATTTTCAATTTTTTGAAAGGCTTGTAAAATAATTTATAAAAAGTCACTTGTAATAATTTATAAAGAAGTTGTTGTTGGGAATAAGTCAAAATTCTCCTATTTATATCGGCAGCATCTGCAATTGGGTTCAAATTTTTCGAATCCAGCTAATACGATGCAGTCACACAAGAGCAGAAATCTAAAACGATATGTTAATAAGATGACTCTTATTTGCATATTATTGAAGAAGATGAATTTTTGTTTGTCACCGTACATATAAATAAGAAGTCAAATGTTAGAAATAAAGATCGACTGAACTTTTAAGATGTTGTTGTCGTTGTGTGTATTTCAAGTAGATGTGCGTCTTTTGATAAGTATGTTTTTACTTTTCGTTCTGGTTACGAGATGTAACCATGTTTAAATAAATTTAAAGTTATTCTCTAATCGTCATTGCGTGGATCTCTTTCTTAATAGACAAATGCAATTTACTAATTAGGCGATATTTATCACAAAGAATTGTGAGTTTAAAAATGATTTTATTATAATATTAAAAGAATGACATTTTCTTATAGTAAGGTTGATAAATAATTCAGCATTATTTGAAAATTTGATTCATTTTTTTAATGCCTGTTATGTATTTTTTTATATAAAATAATTCAGCACAATAAGTTTGTAACATTAACTGTTGTAATTGAATTTGTGAAAGGTTGCACTATTTTCTATATAATTAACAAAAACTATGGCAGCATAGTAAAAAAAGTAGTTTTTTCTTTTTATTTATCTAAATAGAATATAAATATTTTTTCAGGTCTGTCAAAATGACTAAATATTATTTTTGCTTTAATCTGTCTAAACTTGAATAATACTTGTTCAAAATAAGCTTAAATCAGGTTCTTGATGTTGCATTATTCTTTGCTGAAATCAAGCGGCCAAAAAATAAATGAGCTCATTGTTGAGTCTTTGAAAAATTAAGAAAGTGTATAGATTTATTACTAGGAAAGAATGGATCTATTTCAAGCAGAAGATAACATTTTTAAAACAAAAAGTTCATAATTTTTTTTTATTAATAGAGGAAATGTGTACCAATTACCTTTTTAAACCAGAAAAGGAAATTAAGGAGCACCCGTTTTGCCTTGAGATTTTCACCTACTAGAAAAATATAAATGCTGGTTTGAGAATGCTTGGTAACTTGGCAAATTGGGCACTTTTCCATGGTACCGGCGCAGGTGAAAAGTCACCAGTAATGATGCAACCATCGCCAAACAGAATATCACCGCCGGTAACCTTTTATCGCTATATTTTAAAAGAAAATTGCGGCCATTTTATTGCCTGCGCCAAAACAGTGCAACAGTGTGATGTCGCCAAAAAGTCTGCTTGGCAAGATTTGTGCCTGTATAATGGAAAAGTTCTAAAAATCGCTAATTCTAAATTTAAATGTCTTTTCATTCTGTTAATCATTGATCAATAGTAAGACTAAAACTCTTCATGGTATTAATACTTATGAAAAAAAAAAAAAATTGTTTCAAATTAATTATGAACATGTTTTTAAAGTAATGATCCTCTTGTAGTTCTTGTAAAATTAGCATTTGCTAGTAGCCCTGTGGTGTTTAACAGTAAGTGTTTTTCACTGTCATCTTGATATCCACTCTGAACATTTACATCTGCTATGCTTATCATACATTTTTGGCTCATTAATTGCAAATTAAACATGATGAGTGTCTTGAATATTCTTCATTTAGGCATCTATAGTAAGCAAGAAAGTAGTTGCGCTTTTGAATGTTAAAATAAAAATTTCAACACTATCTCTAGCATTTCATATCTTAAATATATAATTTGACAATTTTTTAAATTTTTTTTTAAAAAGTTGCATATTTTCTTCAATAAGTGAGAAACCCTTTAAGTAACTACAAGAGGGAGGTGGATCTTCTGAAATGTTTTATTTAAGAAATGTATATAGAGTATAATGACTACTATAAATACATTTAAAAATATCTAAAAGTTAAATATTACCAATTATGATTCAATGCTTATTTTCAGGTTGACGGAGTTTATGCTGCTGTTAGTTTTAGTAATTCAAATGGTACTCATCAATTTGGTACTTCAAATGAAGATCTTAGCACTTTGCTTCAAGAGTGCAGGCTAATGAGGAAAGATGAACTTCTTGTTGTGAAAAGTGGCAATACTCCTAGAGTACCTGATTGTTTTCAGAGAACTCCACGCAAAGTTAATATTCCAGATACAAGCTCAATTTTAACCATGGCAGTAGATGGTCAAGGTAATAAGAATTATTTGCATATAAAAATTTTGGTATTGGGAAGTTCAATTTTTCTTTCTGAACTCTTATTGCTACTTTAAGGAAAAAGGAAAGCAAGCACCAGAGTTGGGGGGGAGGGACAAACCTTTCATGTTATTAGACACCTGTTGGTATCTTTTTTATTTATTTTAACTTCATTTTCGGAATTACATATTTTTTGACAAAATTCATTGTTTTATTTTTTTAAATAACAGTCTTGCTTAATTTAGTATATAGTCATATTTTTTATTGTGCATTTTCAGTTTTTGTAATTGTGTTATTGAGTTGTCATTGTAAGAACACTTTGTCATGTTTTAGGTAAAATGTTAATTATTATCCAGTTTTCATTATTTCCTATTTGTCTTCAATATAGTTAAATTAATCTTTCAACTTATACTTAATTTATTTTTGATAGGTATTCATGCGATTGTAAAAAATGGTGAACGATTAAGCTATGTTTTCTATAATATTTCAACTGGCAAAGCAACACAAGATAGCCCATTTCCTACAGATACACAATCATTCCTAGGCCAAGATACTAGACTTATATCTTTTAGTATAAGTGGTGAAGTAAGTGTAGTTTTTATCATTTAAAAAAAAAAATTATATGAATTCTGTGCATATTATTAATCAAAGACATTGCAGTTGAATCTTCCAAAGCAAGCACAACCTCATCCTCAACTATTACTTGTGATGTAAAACACTTATTAAGTGATTGTTTTTTTCCTTGAGGTCAATATAAAAAAGATAATGCATTCCATACCAAAAAATTATCAAACAAATTTATTGTAACACAATTTATTTTTTACTTGGTACCCAGTGCATTAATGCTGCAGAAGAAATCTTTGAAATATAGTTTGGAATTTGAAATAGTTATCTTGTTTCATTAAGAATGATTGTAAGAATCTTTATTTTTTTGTCAGTAATGAATACATTCATAGAAATTAAGTGGTATAGAAAGGAAAAGTATAAATAGTATTTATTCCGTTTTTATTATTCTATTCCACAAACAAATATTCATTTTTATATGTTAGATTAGTGTATCCTTTTAGAATTGGAAAACCTGGTGTTCATTCAGAATGGCAATGAAAGAAACTATTGTATCTTGTGATTCATATAATATTTGTCCAGAATTCTAAAGTTATTAGAAAATGTGATAAAAATATCTTCTTTTAAAATTATTTAAACATAGAAAATATATTTTTACCATAAAATCTTTAATATAGCTGAAAAGATAATTTTTTGAAAACTAACATGGTGTAAAATTATTTATAACCTAATAATTTTGGAAGTTACTGCAAAAAAAAAAAAAAAAAAACACTAAAATTTTATTAAATGTTTAGTTTAAAATTTCAAACCTATAAGACTGGTTCCCCTAAAATTTTCTCATACACTCGCTAGTAAAATTATTACCTTAGACAAAGACTTGCATTGCATTTACATACAACATGTAAGAAATATTAACATTTAGCTTGAATTTAGCATCTTTACTGAATCCATTGCATCTCTTTGGCGAGTTATTTGGTGGTGGAGGAAAATCCATGATTAATAGATGCGGTAAATAGGTCCAAAAATATTTTTTATGTATTGGATAGTTTTAATATGCTTATAACTATCCCATAAGTGTAAGTAATAAGTAGTTGGAAGTTTTATCGGAAACAGATGTAGGGTTCCCTTAATAAACGGATCACGGTTTCCCTTAAATTTTAATGCTATTGCAGTTGAAATCAAATTTAATTCATTTCTAATGTCAAAGTTAAGCAAATTGACTAAATATACCGTATAATATGTTTTAACTTACGAATAAAATTTCAACTATTAATTTATGAAGGAAATGAAATTTATCTATCTCTCAAGTTTGTGTTATGCCTTTATTTTGTTTCTATCCTTTTCATAGTTATGTTATTTTTGACAGAATGAAACTGTTGCTGTTCTCCTCGATGGAAATAGTGCAATTTATCCTCTCTCTAAAGATTGCACTGATAATATAAGGGATCCCGTATGGCTTGATCTTCCACCTGCTCGGGCCATAGGACTTGGTGTTCATTCATTGAAAGATGTTACTGCAAGTCAAAAGAATCAAGTAGCTATTGTTGTGCTTGCTTTAGAGGTGAGATGTTAAAAATGTAGACTTTTCTAAAAGAGTAATTTTTTTATATTTTAAGTTTATTTTTTGCTTTTGAATTGTTTTTGTTTTATTCCAATGAATTATTTTTGCTTGGTCTTAAATAAATTAAGAATGTAATCTTTTATAGCATCAAACTTTATTGCCTCCAATTCTAAAGTGTGAACAAGAGACTGTAAGACAAACACTGACCTCCTTGGAAAGAGATTCAGGTATGATTGAAAATAAAGTTAAGATGTGCTTGGATTTAAAAACAAAATGTGTGTATTTATATCTTAATTGAAATTTAATTAATGCTCTTTCTTAATTAACATTTTAACATGTGTTTTAGAAATATTAAAGAAAATATATATGTTATATTTGTTCTTTATGAAATCCGTTTTCTATGTGAACTAGTCTAAAAATTTTGTAAAGTTAGTCATAAGTATAGGATATATATCCATAAAAAAATTTAAAAGAAATGTTTCAAATTGAAATCATGCTTTTTTAAAAATATTTTTAATTCAACTTTTATCATTGGATGTTATTAAAATTATTTCTAATTTTTGTGGCTTGCAGACCAGGAAATTTTGTTTGACATTTTATTGCATTATTTTATTTTACATTGTCTTAAATAAAAATCTTTTTCTATTTTATTTAAATTTGATTAGTATCTATTCAGATTAAAATTTGAAACTGTGATTAATGTTAAATCATTTTTTGCAAGCTTATATTTCTTAAGTTTTAATCATAATTAAAAAAAAAAATGTTTAAAAAAGAACTTGCGTCAATTGTTCTGTTTCATATTTAGGGACACCATTTGGTCAGAATACTTTGCAAAGTGTTTTAAATGAGCGTTGTGATGGTAACAGAAATATATTTCATGCTGCCGTTACAACATGCTTTCCATCTTCAAACAAGGATTCTGATATGGGAGGTAATACTGTATTAAATCATGAGTATATGTGATTAACTTAGATATAGTTTATATATTTAAATTCAAGTAGTTTTAAATCAACCCAGAGTATTTAAAGGATTATTTTTTTAATGAATGTGATGATTATGTATTAAAAATATAATTCTTGACTTGTTTACATAAATTTCCTCTTTGTTAAAAAAATTATATTCATAATTTTTAAAATAATGTAGGCATATGCTGAGATAAATCCGAGGTTTTCTATTTTTTTTAAATGTAATATATTTTTATTTTAACGGCATCAACAGTCGCAAAAACCAATATTAAACGTGGTATTGTTTCAAATTCAAATAATGTTTTTAAGAATATTTGAAATATTCTGCTTAAAATTCATTAAAAGTAGTGCATTTACACTCCATTTCAAATATTAGAAGATATGTTTATTATTAGAAGAAATTATACATATAATAAAGCTTTATGTGTGTTGACACTCTACAGGCCAGACACACAGCTTTGATATACAGCTATCAAATTTGGGACATGCATACCTTGGAGGTCTGGAATGTACACCTGGGATCTCTTTTTTAAAATTTTTGATTAGAATTTTAATAAATTAAAAATTAACCTTCCGGTCAAAAAAAAAACCCTTTCCCCCCACTGCCAAATGGATAAGATTTCGTTTTTCCCCCATGCTAAAGAGGGTTTTTAAATTATCTTTGCAACTTTATTTCGCAGAACAATTTTTTTGTAAGCAGTGTCCAGATGTTGTGATATGTCTTCTCTGTTTTGATATGCACTCAAGTTTTGGTATACATAATTTTCTGTAAAAAATTTCCAGAGATGGTGTTTAATCCTCTCATCTTTGATAAATGTTTTATTTAAAAAAGTTGCAAGACACTTCATAATGAACATTTTTGGGGAAGATTAAAATTAAATTTAAATCACTTATTTATGATTGTTTCATTTTAGGTGAAACAAGTGGAAGTGGCAGCCTAGAATCTTTGGATTTGTTAAGTGGTGCAGTGGCATCTAATGGTAGTAATCATCCATCCTCTCGCAGGTGTGTGTTTATGAATTATTAAAAAAAGATTGATGTAGTAAGTAATTGTAATGTTTGTCAATATTGGATACAATGGATCATATTTTGAAGAAAACATAGCTTTTGTAATGTTTTCTTCAAAATAAGTACAGTATTTCTGTGCTTTAAACAACTTTGTCATCAAAAGGAGCCTTAATTTGATGGAAGGAAAATGAAATTCTCGAATTTAAAAAATTAAACAAAGGAATTTTATATTTGTAATTATGACAATTATGTTTCTGATTTGGTTATAAAGAATTGATTGCAAATTACTTAAAATACTCTTTGTAAGCAATTTATTGTAATCTAATATAATCGGATGTATACAATCATGTAAAGTACGTAAAAAATGAATGAGTGTTTAAAATCATTTTTAAGCACCTTAAAAAAAATTCTCAATTTTTTTTAAAGTGCAAAGAAGCATTCTTTATTATCCCAGATATAGAATAGAGTACAATTGATTGAAAGTATTTTTTAAAAAATTTATTGATGTAAACAAAACAAAGGGGAAGAATTAGGACAAATAATTCAAGGTAAGATAAATCCAGGAATGTCATCTTATGTTAACCCTTAAAGACTTCTTTCTGTTCTCCCTCTTCTACGGCAGTTGGTGCCATCAAATATTAAAATACTGGAATAATTATCTCGAAGGAGCAATATAAAATATGACTGTTTTAAACTTTGTTGAAACTAAAAATAAACTTTTGTTTAATTTAGTTACTTAATTACACAGTTTAACAAATTTGTTAAAAAAAGTGATACATTTGTAAAACTAATTTAGTGTTTTAGAATATGACAAATTTATTATAGATATTTTTGCTTTGTTTGTATAACCCTTAAGAGTTTTTTTTAAAAAAGTACTAAGTTGATCCGATGAATAGATAAAATGTAAAGCAAGGTATATAAAGAAAGCTGTATTTGGCACACTAAAGAAAGAAATTAACCAATAGAATAACTATTCTAAAAAATATATGAAAGGTATGTATAACACTTAACTGCTTTTATTATTGTTACATTGAAGTTTCTTTAGTATACTAGATGTTTAATCATCATTCTTATTGATGTTTTGTTTTGGAACAAACTCCTAAAACTGTTTTACTGTGCTATTTTGAATTGATACATAATTTAATTGCTTGTGTGAAATTCAATATAATGAAACTTGGGCTGTTGAAAATTAGAAGCTGTAAGTTTTCATTGATCGTGATTTCTTTCATGGTGCACTGTTTAATCAATTCTCTTAGAATTTTTTTTTGATTAATTTTTTTTTGTTGCTAGATTTGACATTTATAATTTATAGGGGTGGTGGTGAAGATTTTGCAAAGCTTTTTTTTAATGTCAAGGATTCAAATATTGGTTTTTTAAAAATGGTTTCTGCTTTTTCTTTTTTAGGTAGATTCCTTATAGGAAGACTACCTATTCCAATGGTACTCATCCTACGACCTTGGAAAATTTTTTGCTAGGCAGCATAATCTTCATTGATTATGCACTCTAGAGCTCAAAACCACCCTCCATTTAAAATGTGTATATATATATATGCATATAACATTTTGCCCATGTTAAGCACAATAACTAGAGGAATATTTATCGGATCTTAAGCTGTTTGGAATATATTGTATAGAAAATAAAAACTTCAAATGAATTTATAAATGGGCCATTTAGTTTGAAAGGGGTAGAACTATTGGGGGTTGAAAATTTCATTTTCCCATGACTTCCTTAAGATTGAAACTAGAAAAAATAAATCAAATTATTTAGATTAGTGTCTTATTAAGTGGAGTAATAAATGGAGACTTTAGTATTAAAAGTTTGATAGTTGCTAGATTAGAAGTTATGGATTAAAAAGCGATTTTCAGCCCGTAATTTTAAGTGCTTTTAACTTGAGGCATTTAAATATATGACTGCCACATTTAAATAAACTCCATGCTTTCTTTCCTTATTTTAATTTGGTGTAAAATTTGTTAGCTGAAAGGAAAAAAAATAAAGTTAAAGGAGCAGGAGCATTTATTTTGCAACATTATGTGAAAATAATCTACTTAATTAAATACATTCAAAAGAAATAAACCATTTTTCTTATAATATCAGAAAAAGTGTGAGCATTTATGTTTCGTCTTAATTTCACTTTTCAAAATGAATCAAACTATTTTCGTAATTATTTTCTTGATAATACATAAAAAAACAACAAATCGTTCTTTCATTTGAACATCACAAAATATTCTTAATCATGGAGACAAAACATTTCAAATTTGGCAGGTGTTTGCTTATTGAATAGTAGATTTCTTCAAATATGATTAAATATTATCAAAAATAGTTGATATTTTGTTAAACGAAGAAAATGCATATCATGAATTGAATTTTATGATGACCAACTAATGTACTAAACAGATTTCACTTGCCTTACCCTCGGCATGCAATAGACTATTGCTCAGATTTTAAATTGTTTTGTAATGGTTATTAAGTTTAAATTTCTTGTATGGTATTGTATATTTTGTGCAATAAACATTTTTTTTTTATTTGATTGCATTTTTTAAAAAATGAATCTTGCCTATCCAGAGCTTTTGCTGATTGAGTTACTAAGGAGTCAGCTGCATTTCTTTGAGTATACTATATTTAAAAGAGACAACTGCATTACTTTGAGTATATTGTATTAAAGGAGATGAAAGGAGGCCTTTTATTAAAAAAGATAAGATTAAGATTTTTGTGATACATTTAAGAAGTTGGAACATCTCCTTATATTCAAAATGATAGCTGTGACAGATATATTCGATTCTAATATTAATATTAACCTTTAAATTTTGGAACCAAACTTTGTAAAATGTCTTGCTTTGAATGAGAACAACTTGGAAAATGTATTTTCTTTACTTAAACTATATTTGTGGGAAAATAGTCTCTTAGATTTTGATCACCTGCATTATTAATGAGTTATCTCTTGGATTCTGTAATAAACAGATTGCTGTTCTTCAATTTTGTCCTATCTTGCCATAGGCATGGTTGTGTATCACTATTTTTCATCCCCTCTCACAAAATCATTTATTTTGTAGGATATGCAAATTTAATTAAATATTATGACTGAATAAATTACATGAAAGTTTCTTCTGTATAGTTATTTGATAAATTAAACAAAAGTTCACTTGTTTTATCATAATTTATATAGATATGTGTAAAGACACTGCATTTTTTAAAATGTGAAAATTAATTGAAATTAAATTTCTAAAAGATTGCTTAAATTGAATTAGTTCTTTTAAGGTTTGGATATCGGAATGTATTCGACCATTTTTAAATATTTGAAACAAATCTTTTTTGTAAACTAGGTAGTGATTTGTTTATAATATTTTAAGAGTCCTCCAGAATATTTTAAGTCTTTATCAAGACGCTCATCTTTTACTTCTATTCCATAAAAAAAAGTACAGATAAATTTTTGAATATAAATATACTCCAAATATATTGGGTAAAAAAAGACTAATATATTTCTTAACTACTTCAAAACTTTTGAAATGTAAATAAATAGTAGTGTTTCTTGCAATATTATTAATGCTCAATTATTCATTGTATATGTTCTACTTTTGTTAAGTAAGTTAAGAGTTTTTGGGATGTTAAGAGTTAATCGGTAGCTATGTTATACATTTTTTCCTTTATATATCTTTTTAAATATATTTTTATTATAAATTTCTTGCTTTCTTTATAATTTATAACTCAATTCTAATGCATTTATATATATATTTATATAAATATCTGATGTGTATATTTTTAAAATAAAATTTTATCAATTGTAAGATTTATGAAATGTAATTCAACAAAACGTTGGGTATGATTTACTTAGAATTTCTTATGTTAATAATCACTTCTGCATTAAATCATATTTATAAGTTGGTATAGTTAGTCATTTGCTTAGTTTCTAAAATTATCTTCATAGAGCTCTTTTCTGTATAGACTATAGATGTAATTTGTTCATTATTGAAGATTAGTAATTTTTATATGTGAAAACCGAAATTGAAAATTGATGCATGGATATAAAGGCAACTCCACTCGATAAAGTATAGGTCTTGAATGACATTAAACTTACTCATAAGACTACTTTTAGGGAAAGAAAAAAAAAACTTCAAAAACATAGAACTAGTAGTAGTTTATTCAGCTGACCAAAATCTCCTTACTATAACATATGGAATGAATTTAATGAGTTGGTTTATGGTTTATTTTATGAGTTAAAACTGTAAGATTGTTTACTGGTATAACAATTCTGCTGATCTGTAAGTAATGATAAAAAAAAAAATTTCACTACAATTGTACCACTAGTAAAGAAAATGTTAATTCTGAAAAGCAGAGAAAAGAAAAAAAAAAAAAAATTCCCTATATAATTGGAAAATTAAAGGACAATTTCTTGAAATATATATAAAATGAGGACGATTCTTTAATTCTTGCCAGCTAAGGAAATCTGGCTGTTATTTGAAGTTTTTCAATAATATATTTTAAGCAGATTTTTTTTTCTGATGTAATTTAGTATTAAAGAAAATAATCAAGCTCATTTATTTTGATAAATGCTACAACATGTGGATTCTATACAAATATAGCAATTTTATTTAGAGTCTAAATTATTGAAGTTAGGAAGTTGATTTTTCTTGATGCTGCTTCTTTGGTCTTATTCTCCCAAAAATAGATTTGTCAAATTTTTAATTAGAATTTTTATTAAAAAAATAAATTGAATTTTAATGTTTTTGTCATAACATCAAAACATACTCTTGCAGTATTCTAAAAGTAAAAAGAACATAGGCTTTTAATAATTTCAATTTTGTTTGAATGAATGCATTTTTAAAAGTATTTAATGATTTTGGTTATAATCAGTAACAATGATTTTTGCTACAGAAACAAAACTGATTACAATTGATTTTTTATTGAAATTTAAAACATCATGTAGTTTTTCCTATCCTTAATGCTGTTAAAAAAATCTTTCTTTGCTCTATTTATATCAAAACTGCTCAGTTCATTCTCTTAAAAACAGATTCTTCACTTGATGAGTGTTACATTTTGTGGCAATATAATGTCTTAGTTTTAAAAAGTTTTTTAGAAATTCGATATTTATTTTCACTTTGCATCTAACTATAGTGTTGGTTTCTTTTTAAAGTTGGACATTTATTTCCATTGGTTAATGAAGCCAGGAAATATTAAATCATTTTCATTTCTTGATAAAATAATCACATTTTTCTGTAATTTTTTTTAATACTAATTTTTTTTTTTTTTTTTTTTTTGCATATAAGTTACTAAGCAGACTTATTAATTTTGAAGTTTTTAAACATTGGAAAAAGCATTTTGCTTTTAAATTTCAAAAGTAAGAAATAACAAGAATTTTCATTGAATGCTTTTTAATGCTGTTATGTTTTATTAAAAAAGCTATTTGATAAAGATTCAGTAACTAAGAATTCAATAAGTGTGTCATTGATTTTAGGAAAAGTTTATCCGATCTTATGATTGATGACATATAAGAATATTTTAGTTCTATTTTTTCAGATTACAAATAAAAATTTCTGTGTGGCAAATAAGAGCTGGTAAAATTTACACTTTCCATTCCAGCCGTATAAATTCTTATTTGCCTCTACATATATAAAAGTTAAAAAAAAATTGATTTTTTTTTTTCCCCTTCAAAATTGTAAAATGAAATAATTCTATTACTGAGACTGCTGGCAAAAGCATTTCAAGTCTTAGCAACAGCTCTAACATTTCAGTTTGGAAATGGAACAGTATCACTAAAAAAATTATATCCTAAGCTTATTTATGCATATAATTAAATTTAACTATTGCTATATAAATATTAATTTAAACTGAAGCTAATTTAAGTAAACAGCAATTCTTGAGTGTAGATTTTAAGTAATTATGGAATCAAAGGCATTGACATTTGTCTTCATACTGTGAATTCCATTGATACTTTCAGATTTCTAATTTGAATAATTGAAATGCATTATGATTGTCAAATATTGCTCATTTACAAGAATCAGCAATAGAATTTAAATCTGATTAGTTTACAACGAATTTTCTTCGACACCTTATATCACTTGCGTGATCTCTAGCCAGAAGGGAAAAATATTGCAAAGCCCTTAAACGTTAGTTATACTCATTAAGATATTACATTAATTTTTCACATATATGCATATAAATAATAGCAAAGATTTTCCTATCCTTCATCTGCATTAGTGGGTTGAATTTTGTGGGTGAATATAAGGCAAAATGCTAGCATATGCATATATATAAAATTTGTAATATAAAGTGATTAAAAAAATAGAGTATTGATTTATTTTCACTTAGTTTCAGCAATTATCTGACAGCTATTGGATTTATTTTGTGCTTGATAGCTGACAGTTATTAAATTTCTTGATTGGATAAATATAAAACTTATTCAGTATTGATTAAAAATTTTAAAAATCTTTATTTAAGAAAAGCTTTACAAAACATGTGTATGTTGAGCCTTTAAATTTCACCTTTTTAAACTGTCATCTAGACTTTTAAGTAAATAACCTTTCCTTTGTGTTCCATTTGAAAATATAAATGTGTTAATCTAGGTTTAAATAATCTTCTCTGAACATTTTAAGATTGTTTTTTAAAAATTTGGAAAGTGCTAAAAAGAGCTATGGGATTTGTATTTAGAAAATTCAATATTTCATTGAAGTGCTGCTCCTTTGTACATTTTAATGCTGTTTAAATATTTTAATATGCTTACCATTACATGATTTGCATAATCATGTTATCAGGGCGGGGAGGGGGCTATTGCATCTTAAAACAATAATGCTTATACATTTTGCTGTTTCAGCTTTATCTTTTTATTGAGAGCTAATAAATTTTATATTTAAAAAATATATATTATTAGATTTATAACATGTAAATTAAATATTAAAATTAAAAGAAATATGCATATTGAAAGCTAAAGACATTTTTGAGTTTTCAATAAAAGTTGAATTGATAGAAAAATTTCTGTATTTAGGAAATATATGGATCTACATATTTGGATATCTGCACAAAGTTGCTTAATTTTTGTAATTTTTTCTTCATATCCTGTGTAACAAAGCTTTAATATCATGCAACTCTGAATAATGAATAACTGTTATTTTAGTTGTCTTCAATATGGTAATATTTAATGCAAAGTTTTGAATTGCAGAAGAATACATACCATTCAGTTATTTTTCAGATAACTGGAATGTTGTAGCATGTACGCTGTGTGATTATTGATAAACTGTTATATGTGCACTAATTGTAATTACTATAATTGTTTGTAATTAAAATATGGTAGTCCTGCAAATATATACGTATATATAATTGTATTTTTTTTCTGAAACATTTATGGTGAATTCAATTTATTGGATTAATGATCCTGATTGTGTAAATTTTTGTGTGCATATAAGACAATTCTTCACTTTCATACTTTACTTGCAATACAACTGGAAGATCAGAATCGAAAGATAAATGTTTTGCATTAATTTACATTAAGTAATACTTGGGCTAACAATGTTACAAATTTGGTATGGATTCTTGGGTTTTGATCATGCAAAGTATTTTTTGCATCTGGTAACATATTATGACTTAAAACATTTTTACTTGAAGCTATTCTTTTAAAGGGGCAATATGTTATTGTCTGTTAGATGCTACTTTTACAATGAAGTATTTTTTGAGACTTAATGAGGTATGATATACTGTTTTTATATTGGGATAATTTTATATATGAAATAACTTAGTTCTACAATTTGCTGCATGTGAATTTAGTGGTGGTGAGAAGAGTATTGGACTCTTCATCTGTGCTTAAATTTAGGAATATTGCCTTGAAGAATTGGCATATTGGTTTATGTTTGTTGGAAATTCATTCAGTATGATTATATTAAGATAAAAATTTGAGAATGTGAATATGCAATGGAATGAAAGTTTTCATTAATTTATATCAAGATAGTTCTGTTAAATTTTGATATTATTTTACACTCTTTATACATTTTTATTTTTGAGATCAGACTTTTGCTGGACTTTTTTCTTAATGGATGCTCTTTTGTGTAAATACACAGGTTATGTTTTAAACCAAAGCTTATTAGTATTGCAATCTATTTACCTTTCTAATAAAGTTTTATTTATTGTAAAGGTTACAATGCTGTATATTGATTTTAACAAATCTCTAATTTGTAGTGTATCATTGCGGGATATAATGAGGCGAGCAACCAGTGCTGCACGCAATTTGGCTGGATTAGAAAACCGCGACAACGATGTTGGAATACCTTCTTTGGGATGGCCTCCCGAGCCTGTTGATTCTGCTACTGGTAAAAGAAGGCTTATTTTATTTTATTATATATTTATATATAGTATAAATGTTTTGTATAAATCTAAAAGAATTACTTTATTTTTAGGTTCAATGTCACCTTTAGGTAGTCTGTCCAACTCACTAGAACCATCTGAAAGAAAAAATGCAGCATTGAATATTTTATTAAATTTATGTGAATCTCCTGTGCTAAAGCCTTTCTTAAAAGATCTATTAACTGCCAGGTGAGATTACTTTCTGTTGTTAATTTTATTCAAAGCAAATAAAAGTAAAGGATTGTAAATATTGTTCAACTCTAAAAACAGATTGAAAAATCTTATAATTAATAATAATTATTATATTTATATGATTATTAGTATTAAAAGGCATTTTGAAAATTCTTATTGAAAAATACTTAATTTGACAAAAAGTTGTAAGTGGTATTTTAATTCATAAATGCAGTATTGGTAAGTGGTGTTCTATTCACATGTATAATTCCTGAAAATAAAATTTTATTTGTCGATAATAGTACACCAAATAACAACCTATCTTTGGATATAAATTCTCCCTTTCCCTAAAAAACTATTTGTGAATATAGTTTTTGCAGACAATCAGTTCCATTTTTTTTTGAAAGAATTGAAGTCCAGTAAGCTCTTAAAAACTTTTTATTTCAATTTACTTAGGGGCTACAAAAAATACCTGAAAAGTCCTTATAGAATTACATTCATAATTTTTTGGGCAGAAGTAAGCCAGTTGAGATTTGGTTTTGTCTTAAATATTCCTCTAATGAGAGAGGAATGTTGATATGGAAATGTGTTGATCACCAAATTTTTTTTCTAGAAAGAAAGACTAGGGAAAAGGAATCATCAATAAACTTAGCTTTTACAGCTAATGAAAATGTGTGTTTTATTGTAATGTCATAGTGCTTAGATGCAAAATTAAAATGATCTTTTCAGTCTGTGAATAGTTATTTTTCATATACTTTTTAGGAAAATTAAACTTTTTGCTAGAGATGTTTACAGATGGCAAGAGTGTGTACCAATAAATACCTTTGGTTGACAGAAGGCTTTTACTTAATTTTTATTGTTGTTTAACATATTAATGGAGTTTGGTTAAATATGTATAGTCTTATACTTGATGAAGCATTCTGCAAGTCTTTGCAAATAAACAAATGTATTTACACTTTATTTTGAAAAGAGATTTTAAAAAGGTAAGAATGTTGGAGCTAGACAGTTTAAATTTTCATTGAAGTTATTTTTATTTTAGAATTTAGTACAGAAAATTAAGGGGAAAAGTTTTCATCTTTCAATGATTTGAAATTATTGTTCAATACTTTTAATAAATGATGACAATTAGTCGGCATATGTTAACAATTCATTAAGCCATGAAAAAATAGTATATGCATGAAATATTGCACTTTAAAAAAAGATCTTATATGTATTATTTATTTAAAATTTTATTAGTGAGAAGGAAGAAAATGAGGATATTGACCAAAAGTTTTCAGATGGGGAAATCTTGAATGTATTGACTATTTTCTTTTACAAATAACAGAATCAATATGTTTATTCATGTCATATGAGATCTATCATGAACCTGTTTTCAGGGATGCTCAAGGTTGCACTCCTTTTATGTCTGCCGTCACTGGACGTGCATATCCTGCAGCATTAGTTTTGATGGACACTTTTCTACGACTTGCTCAAGAAGCCTGTCGAGATGCAGAAAGTCGACAAAAATTTATGCAACCAATGATTTATCCAAAAACAGCTCAACCAGACGATTCTCCTCTACATGTCTTGTGCTACAACGATACGTGCAGTTTCACTTGGACTGGTGCAGATCATATTAATCAAGTATGTATGTTTTTTCTAGCATCTAATTAAAAATTGTATAATCATTGCTCGTTGAAAGTATTTCAGATGCTCAGTAACTAATTAACTATGAATTTTCATCTAAAATATAATTTTCAAAGATTATTTATCAATTTGTGAATGGGAATATCAGCTGGAGTGTCGGATGATGAAGAATCTGACAGTGATTGAAGATTATATATAAAATCTTTGTCAAATAGTTAATTAGTATTTCTCTCAAATGAGAGCTAATATAACTAAACTCAATTGCCAGAAATTTTAGAAATTTAGGGATTGAAAATTGATTTTTAATTTATTATGTTTTTACTTAAGCCTTTAGCATTTTGTTAGAAAGTTTTCATCTGTTGCACTCTTTTATTCAGTTTTCAAAGTGAAATTTTTATTAAAATTTATTGGTAGAGTAGGAGAAATTTTGTTTTTATTTTACTTCAAATGTTTTTTCAGTCCTTGGATTTTTAAGCCGTGGCAACTACGGAAATGCTTTCAATAGAGATTAATTACTTTTTCCATCTTATTATGATGAAGCAGTGTTTCATCCAGTTTGAATCATCATTTTGTCTTCAGTAGAATTGTAGTTATTAGAAATAGAAATTTCTCTTGTACCATTTTCACACCCTTCAGTTTGGATGGTTCAACTAAGAATTTAGGCAAGATTTTCAACCTTCTTACAGCATATTGTGTGACAATTTAAAATCAGACAAAATTGCTTTGATTATCATATTTAAAATATAACACAGTTTGTGAAAAACATTTTGTCTTGTTGCATGAGTTGAGTTCCAAGTATGCATTTTATAACATTTTTGCTTATTTAGTTATTTTCTATGATCTCCTGAAAGTAATTATTTGAGTTTTGAAATATCTTGTATATGATAAATATGATATTATGTTAAGATAAATATTAGATTTTTAAAATGTTAAAAATGTTTTTTAATAGCCTTGATATATTTCAGGATATATTTGAATGCCGGACATGTGGGCTGACGGGATCATTATGTTGTTGCACTGAATGTGCAAGAGTTTGCCATAAAGGACATGATTGCAAATTGAAAAAAACTTCGCCTACTGCTTATTGTGATTGTTGGGAAAAATGCAAGTGTAAAGCTCTTGTTTCTGGTCATCAAGGGTCTCGCTATCAGCTTCTTAATAAGTTGATTCAAGAAACTGATTTGGTTACATATCCCAATAGTCGGTAATGTGTTTTCTGTTTTATTGCGTTTTTTATATGTAAAACTTATATGAAAATTAATGATTTTCTGTCTTAAAATTTAAAGAAATTATGTTTCAATTATTTGGAGTTGCTACTAAAATTATAAAAATTATTTTTTTAAAAATACTTTTTCTCCCTCTTTAAATTTGTAGAGGTGAAAGCATTCTATTATTCCTTGTTCAAACTGTTGGCCGCCAATCTATTGAACACAAGCAGTATAGACCTACCAGACCAAGGACTTCTGCACCTCGTAAAACTCCAGCTTCTGAAATTTGTAAGTTTTATTTAGAAAAATGCAGTTTAAATTCCTAGTTTTCTTCCTTAGCACATTAATCATAAGTATGTTTATTTATAAAAATATATATCATTTGAAAATCTTGATAGCTTTTGAATTTTCTTATCATAAATATCGTTTTAAAATCTTAATATTTTAAAATCTTTAATCTTATTCTGTTCGACAAACTTTTTTAAAAAAAATGCAAGTACTTAAAAAAGCTTTCTGGATTTATGAAATCAACTTTTTTTAGTTATGTTTAAATGAGGACATATAATCTGTTTGCTTTTAGTTTACCTGCTTTTAGCCATGGAGTTTAATTTGATTGATAATATTTCTCAAAACTTTCATGAAAATTTAAATAAAATGAAATGAAAATGTATTGTTGCATTTTTGTAAATTTAAAATGTCAATATTGTGAATGACATTAGCTGAAACATGTCTTTGATGTTAATTAAATGTATTTTATAAACTTTTAAAGAAAAAAAACTATGATTGAAAGTGAGAGAAGGTTACTTATTACTGATAAGAAGGTTACTTATATGCTAAATTTTATTACAATTTTCAATTTTAATTTTTGTGTTCTCAGTGAACTGACATTTTAAATATCTAGGCTTCAGATGTGCTTTCAACTCTGTATTTTTTCATCAAGCTTTATGTTGAGCAAATTATTGCAATATAAGTCAGTCAATTTATTTTGTTTGACACATTCATTTTGGAAAATGTTAACAACAATAACAAAAAAAAAAAAAAAAAAAAAAAAAAAATTCGTTGGGTTTTTACAATTCATGCAGTTTTTGTATTTTGCCGTTTTCTATTATTTTTATTTATGCAATTGTCAAGATCAATATTATTGAAAATAAGCCTGAATCCTGTTAATTTTAAGTATTTTTTAAAGATAAAAATTCAATTTCTTTGTGTAATTGTGTATTTTTCTAGATAAGTAAAAAAAAAACTTTTTGAGTTGATATATTCTTTTATGAAAACTAATTTTTATGACGATGAAAAAATTAAACTAAACATTCTTTGAATTTCAAAATTTTCACATATTAGTAGTTATTAATAAAATTTCTAAATTAAGGTACTTTAAATTTTTTTGAAAGCAGGTTTATTCAAAAATTAAGCAGGTTTTTAATTATGACTATAGTTATTATTAAAATATATGAGTATTTGTTTGCTTAAATTTTCTATTTTTATTTAGCAGCTGAAGCGGATATGCCTGACCATGACATGGAACCACCCAAGTTCTCTCGTAAAGCTTTGGAACGTCTGCTAAATGATTGGAATGCTGTAAAATCTACTATTTTGACAGGTTGGAAAGGGGATGATCAGTCTTCTCTCAAATCATCGTTTGGTTTCATGTATGAAGAGCAAGCTTATCTAAGCCAACAAAATGGAACAGCTCTACTTGACAAATTTACACATTGTCTCCTAACTAAATGTACTTCAGAAGTGAGTATATCTGTTTTTCAAATGCCTTTGTTTGTATTATAAGATATATTTTTGTTAAATTATTTTTTACTGAACTTTGAAAATTATTTTGGAATAAAGGTATTTATAGATATTGGCATAGAAAAATTACATTGCAAGACTGCAAAGCTCATTCTTTCCAAAGTACAGCTTTTAACTCTTGGAGGGTATTAGGAGGAGGGTTACGCTGTGCAATGGCTCTTCCAAGATCATCCCAATCATATGAAATTGGATTGAGATCTGAATACCTCGAAGGCCAGTCCATATGTTAAAAGCCAAAAGCACCCCAGAACAACCTCACTTTAGCTTCAAGGATCTCATTCCTATAGCGATGTGACAGTACCTGCATCAAAGATTGTGCAGTGGTGTAAGACTGCCTTACTTTATACCACCCCAGGCAAGGATTCCTCAGCCACCAATTCTGTCAATTTCTTTTGCATAGAAATTGTATGTACCACTTGTTTGGAATTGATTCCACAAACTGGATACCACTTTCAGTGCCACTTCTAATGAACAAGCCACATCTACTTGAGACTGCCCTGCCTACCCAAGGCAGTTTCAAGCCTGCCAATGGCTCTCCATCGCAAGGAATCATCTAAACTATTATAAGAATTCATTATCACTGGAAACAGTTTGAATTTTTTTATTTTAATGTAATTTTCACAAAATTGCAGGCAAAAATCCCTGATAACATAAATGGTTTAAATTCAGTAGTTTCTCAAAAACTTCCCACAACAAAAGTTAACATCGGGTTACTGATGCTACACAATATATAAAATATAATTTGTTTAAATTTTTCTGGTAGCCATTTAGAAGTACTTTGAAAAACATTTTGAGGCCTTAATTATTTTGGACATGAGTGAAGATGGTATTGAAAGATAAAGAGTCATACTAGCTTCATTGCAGGTGCTGGAGAGGGAGCATGGTGGATAATTTAGAGAATAATCATGTACCAATAGTTTAGGTTTTTAAAATCTTTTGAATTTGAGAAACATGGATCTATTGTGAATCTTGTTCTTTTGCTTTCCTATCACTTCATCTATAATTTTGACTATGTACAGTTATATTTCCATGAACTGTCAGGATTTTATCTGATATAGAGATAATCGAGATCTGACAGAAGCTTAGAAGAACTTAGAAGACATCTAAGTATTTCTAAGAAGCTTATATTATTCATTCCTTCTTTGTATTTGTGCATAAATGATTATAGCATATTTTATATTCCTTGCCTTTTAGCCATCAAACCAGTGAAGCTAAAAGTGTTAGAAAAGGTCAGGTTATTATTGATACTGTAAGGCAAATGATCCCTTTGTTAGACCCCCCCCCCTTCAGCATTAGATATAATAATTGCACTTAATAAGTTGGCTTAAACGCATTATTGCTGCTGCCACTACTACTTTCTTCTTTAATTTTTAATTTTCTGCAAGTATTTTTTTTATTGACAATGACTAATGATACTCTAGATCAGTAGATACTCACAATGCAGTTCTTGAAATGCTCTACTCCTGGACTAGAAGCCAATAATTGGTCTTATTTTGTTACCTTAATTCTGCTATTAACTAGAATTTTTTTTAATATCATTTTATATGTTCATCTAACTTTGTGGTTATATAACCTCAGGACTGGTATCAAAAATATGTGATCCAATTAATAATTAAAATTTTTTTAAGTAATTACAGTCACAATTTTTTTTAAAAATAACAACTGAATGACATCAATTAAGATTTTCCTTTACTTTTCATGTATATTAATATTATCTGAGATAAATATTCAAATTTTCTGTATTTATAATTATAGATGCTAGATACATTATTAACAACATTAATTCGAGAAATAAATGATAATAAAGAAGGAAGAAGTGCTGAAGCTACAATGGTTGCAAGGCGTTTTGTGCGATCTGTTGCAAGGATATTTGTTGTGTTAAATGTTGAGATGGTGCCTAATACATCAAAAAAGAAAAAGTAAGTTATCTTTATTTTACGCTCTTCATTAAATTAGCATGTGCATGTTAAATTTTTCAGACCTTTTTTATTATAATTATTGTTTGAAAAGTAAAGGATTTTTATTTTTTTACTTCCTTGCATGTTTTTAGGATTAAACAATTATGCAAGTATTTCAGAGTTTTAGTTTGTTAATATAGGTTAAAATAAAAATAACAAGCATATTTTTTTTAGTAACAGTGCAACTTCACAACCTTTGGCTAAATGCAAGAGAGTATTTCAAGCTTTGATTACACTTGCTGTTGAAGAATTGTGCGAGACTGCTGATGCTCTTTTAGCACCTGTGAGACTTGGTGTTACCAGACCTACAGCACCATTCACCCTAGTTACATCTAGCAATGATGCTGTTCATGTAGGTCATTTTCTATATTTTTCATTTGATTTCATATCAAAAGGATTTACTGTAACTAAGAAGTACTCTAGTTATCTTTATTTATTATTCATCTTCAATTATTTTTTATTGATATCTAGGGAAGTGAGGAACTATTTGCTGTAGATCCAATGATGGCTCGCAGCAACAGTGGTGAACTCACTATCCGTACAACTAGCGGTCTTGTGGTAGAATCTCAATCTTCAATGGGAGCTGATGGTTCTTCACGTGAACGAGAGGATGAAGATCCTGAGGTAAAATTGAAATGAATTTTTTTTGCATAATACTAAAGGAAGTAAGGAAATTCTATTATGAAAATTCATGTTTAAGGAAAAATTATGAATCTTCAATTTTATAAAACTATGTTTTGAAACCTGGTACTGGTGTTTTTTAAACAACAAAAAGAAAGAATTGTTTAAAATTATATATAAAATTGTTAAAATTATATTAATGCATGTAAGCAATTTTTGTGGCCTAAGAGTATGCATATGTTAACACAATTGTTTAATTGTATTAACTACAAAACTACTCACTTGGAAGAAGTAATGCTTTTCAATTTTCAATTACTCTGAAACGAAAATAATGCAAAGAGCTTGTAGGGATAATTGCTTATTTTCCATATAAATTTAGTTCCCCAGATAAGCACTTATTAGCTTATTCGATATAATTAGATGAACTGTAAACATCATACTTAGCCTTTTTGTGTGTTTAGTTTAAGTTTTAATTAGTAACTAACCACCTTTGGTGACCAGCTGGTTCACCATGAGTAATGCGTGCTAAAATTTTCAATTAAGTCACATATTCATTAGCTTTGAAGTAATTCTGGGTATTGATTGGCCTAAAATTAGAACTGTTTTTTTCCGTGATGTTGCTAAAATATTAAATATGTTGTTTTTTTTAAAGCGAAAAAGGAAAAAAAAATGTATAAATGATTTAGATGTTGCAAACAATTATAGAAACCTTGGCTTTGCATTTATTTTTTAAGAAAATATCATATTTTATGTTTCTTTTATTTTATCCAGTCACGTGCTAAAAGTTGCATTTCTTTAGACTTGATTTGCGATGATAGATTTTTTTTTATTTGAACTTCCGTCATTTCTTTTATTTTATCCAGTCACGTGCTAAAAAAAACATAGTTAAAATATTTCTTTAAAATTTCGTTAAAAATAGAGGCTTAAGTTATACATTAAAACACTGATACCATTAGAAAGCTAATTTTTTAATCTCTAAATGGATGTAAAAATCATGTTTGTGCGATAATATTTTCGAAAAGTTATAGCGGAAAAACGTCGAAATTTCGCTTAATTTTTAATTCTAATTCTAATTACAAATTCGAAAAAAGGGCTCTGAGGTGCACATTCCCAACCTCCAAGGTATACATGTACCAAATTTGGTAGCTGTAAGTCCAACGGTCTGAGCTACATAGTACCAACACACACACACATTGAGCTTTATTATAAGTATAGATAATTATGGATGTGATCAATGTTCGCTTTTTTGAATGTGGAAGATATTTGATGCATGCCAATGTGACTTTTGCCCCATCTAACTGAAAAATAAACTCTATCACCCTAGAACTTTTGTATATTAAATCCATATATTTGTATTTTGTATATTTTACTCGTGTGCTGTTAATTTCATGTTAAGTTTTATTTTTTTGTTTTTATGGCCATATCACTGTGAAGAGTGATATAATAACTTATTGTGATGTAATAGTAATTTTTATTAAACATTTCAAACAATGCTGGCAAAACAAACCTGAAATGTCAAGAGTCAGGTGATTTGCTATCTACAAATCATAAAGTGAATAAAATGCAGTTCATTGTATAAAGCATAAGCAAGTTTCTGAAAAGCAGAAGGGTTGCTTCAAATTTCATTATAGAGATTTTCAATTCTTTGACATTGTTTTATTTCACCATGGAGAAGGAAGCATGTTTATGTACTAGCAGAAGCAATCATACACACAACAGTGAGAGGAATGAGGAAAAACTTCTGAACATTTTATTCCTCTTGTTCTGAAATTGCTCTTATATAACATGATACCGATAGGGGAAAATATTTCTTAATTGTGCTAATACAATGATATTTAGACAGGGATTTTCGCACAATTTGGAAAGTGAAACAGAAGGAAGTAATTCTCTCAAGTCTGCTGTATTTTGTCACTTCACTTGAAGTGGGAGAAGGAAGACTTTTAGCCAATTCAGCAATTTTACAAAGTCTCTATTAATTAATTAGATAAAGTGGAATGGGATCAGATAATAAGAGAATTTTCTAGAATGGAGTTAATATAGGTTAAATTAAGCTAAATATTTGGAAATTCATTTTAAATTAAATTTTAAAATATCATATATAAAGAACTATATACTATGCACTGGATGCTAATCATTTTATTTTATGAAAGTTGATAAAATTTTGCATGCAGTCGTTTTTATTTTTTTTAAAATTACCCATGTGCAATTTTCACTTCATATCATGTATTCCATACTGAATTTCATGGGTTTTGTTATAATATTGAACAAACATGTTAACTACTGTCTTTAATGCATGTAATCATTGAGCTATAAAAGTGCTCAAATTTACTTTGTTTTTAATTTTTTAAAGTAAGTAAAGATATTTTCTGAGTGAAGATTCTTTTTAGAATTGTGATAAAAATGTCATTTTGCAGATTCTGTTTTGTGCAATTCATGAATCAGTGCTCCATCATTGCTATGAAAGCTCTGATTTTGACTACTTGCCACATATAAAGCTCAAATTTTTATAAATCACTCAGTTAATTTGTTGGAAGAAATCCTTTGAAGTTTCCATTTATCTTAAATAGTTCTTTGTTTTAAGAGACAGGTCATTGGCGAAAAGATTCTTTCCTTGTTTCATCTTTATACAGTTTTATCATGGAACAGTAGAAGTGAAAAGAGAAAATTTTTATCTTCACTTAAAAATATTCCGCTTTATTCTTTTTGAGACCATTTAAGACATTAATTTATTGTAATATATTATATTTATTTTTATTATGACATAATTTTAAATTTTTTTTTTGAACTGAAAGAAATCAAAATTAAGTTTGAAAGTTTATTTTCTTTAATATAGGTGGACGTAATGGAAAGAGAAGTCAGTGAAGATCAAGACCCAGAGGAGAGTGAGAGAGATGAACCTGCTGATCAATCTGAGCAGGATAATGTCCCACCTGAACAAAATGATGAAGGTAACTTTTTTTGGGGGGGGGGGGGGAAGAATTTGATATAATTTTGATTTGTGTTTTTGAAGTGTACAATTTCAGTTATAGTGAGCTGGGGAAAATAAGAAATGCACATGGAGTTAATCCTAATTGGGAGGGGAAAAAAACTTTTATCTATAGTACAACCATTAATAATTTTTATAATTAATGCATTTAGAATAAATAAGGAAAAACTAGAAAATGTATCTACCTCCTGCAACACACACACATATTGGGTATACTTTGTAAAAATTAAGCCATTAAATAACAGGTTGTTAGTAATTAAAAAAATGGAACTTTTATTATTTTATCTTCATTTTGTTGGTATTGATGAAAAGGACTCAATTGTTTCAGGCAAACTGATTAACCAAGCAACAAAATATCTCAAAAGTAACTAAATCTCAAATTCTTCCCATTATCAGCAACCCCCCACCCCCCATCCTTTTGTTGATGATTTATCATTCCAGAGTAAAGGTTTTGGAAAAATTATGCTTCTATGTTAAATGTCTTAGCTTTCAGCAATTTCTTGGAAACTGTTATACACTTCTCAAAAGATGTTACAAAAATATTACAGTATTGTATAGTTCAAAAATTTTCCTTCACCTCATGATACAAAATTATAATTTTTCTGTATGCTGTCAAAATAAGAGAGAACAATTCATTATTTTTAAGTCTCATCTCTTCAAATGATTAAAAAAAATTGATAACTGTATAACAATTTTAAGTGCTAAAAGCAGAAACCAAATTTCTTGTCCTTTCCTGTTTTCATCATATTTGTATAGAATTAGGTGGACAAACTTTTTTTGAAAGGATCTTGTTAATTTCACGGATAAAATTTGTGTAACATTTCAAAGTTTTGGATTACAAAAAGAGGTTCTCTATTTCACTTTAAAAGCTGATTTTTAAATCTTAAAACTGTAGCATAAAATTAATTGTAAGTAGGTTAAATTTCTTGGGAAGCTATATTTCCTTTATTTCATGTTTAATTAATTTTTTTTTCAGTAGGATTTTAATCTTTGACCATTTTTGGGATAGTGTCAGAACCAGGAAATTGGGTTTCAATCAGTGGATTTTATCGACCTGAAAAAAATTATCAAAATTTGTAAAAGTGTCTAATAATCGGGGAAATTTTTTTTATGATAGCCATTTGTACCAATAATGTATACAATCCATCTATTCTAGGAATGAGGTATTTTATCAATTTTCAGTATTTTTACCATATAAAAAGTGTAATATGCTGCTTTGATAGTTTTTTTTCAGGATGTCCATTCCATTCCTAAAAAATTAAATTTCATGGAAATATCCTTTTTTTTTTTTTAAATATTAAATAACTTGCAAAGTTATTTTTAATAAGCTTTAGTTTACAACAATGATCCTGTTTAGAGAGAAAGCTAGAAACAAATTTAATTTGCAGCTGTAAGTCAGGGAAATGTTGCTAATTTGGTCACAGAAAAGTTAGGAAAGTTTTTATTCAATTTCTGTAATCATCCCACATTTAATACTTTTTTAAAATATAAAGTTTTGATTTTCTATTTACCCTATAATTTTATTTTTAAAGTGATGTGAAATATTTTATAGAAAGTGACAGCGATAGTGATAGTAATCCAGATAGTGCATCCTATCAAAGCAACCAGGATAATACAAGTGCACAAAGAAGTACCACAACTGGTGGTGCAACTGTAGGTTCTGATGCAGGTAATAACTAAAATCATTTGCATGTTTCTTCTTTTTTTTTTTAATTATATAATTCACTCGGCATTGATTGAGTAATGTAAAGCCACCATAATATTATTTTGTGGTAGTTTAAAACTTAATGATTTAAGTAAAATATTTATACAGTTATCGGATCGTGAAATCAGTTGATGGAAATTAAAGACTTGCTAGTGAAATAAGTTTAAAAATATGACAGTTGTTTAATTAGCTGAAATCAATATTCCGATTAAGTTATATAAAGAAATTGATTATTATCGAAATTCTTATTTTCATCAAACTTTTCTCCATACAGATATCCTGCTCTATAGAGTATGATTTTTTTTCTTATCCCATTTGAAGAACCATTACTTATATTCTTTAAAAATATTTACATTAGAAATTATGTAATGCATTATTTTCAAATAATAGTCATTTTTAATTACACTATTTAAGCCATTCTTGGAAGGTTGTATCATTCTTCTTATTTCCTCTTCCTGTAGTCTTTAAAATTCATTCTACTTTAAAGATCTCTGATTTTTTTTAGGCTTTCCTTCATGCACATATCAAATATCTTGAAAGTTTTTCTTTCTTTTTTCTTTTTCTTTTCTTTTCTTTTTTTTTTTTTTTAAGATTTTTCTAAAAAGAAGAAAGTGAAGAAATTTTGTGGCCAATGATATTGCAAAATATTGCTAATGCAGTAAATTAAATAAAGTTTTAACAATCTATAATAGTATGATTATTTTACAGAAACATGTTTTCCTTATTTTTTTCTTCATTTCTATACATTTTGATTCTATAATGTTTCAAAATATATTGAATTATTATTGAACAAAAATATAAACACCGATTTAACTATAAATGCAATGGCATCCTCTTTTATATATATATGTAATATATATATAATATAAACAACCCTAAAATTCTTGTTACTATACATCTTTATATGTTTAATCGGTTAGGAATAATTTGTTGGGGAATTTCATCATGATATTTAATATTGAAGAAACATCTGAAGGCTCATTTCGTTTATTCTGGAACTTATTCATTTTACTAGGTGTAACATATTACATAATATTGAGTTCATAACAGTATAGTGGATATTAAATTATCTTCTATAGAGAGGCCACAATTGTCCTCCCACCTTATGAAATGCTTTTTCTTTTATGCTTCCTTGGGTAATATAACAAAGTTAGATGGGGAATTGTATTTAAGATAGGTATCTTCTGGGAATATTACAATAGTTCTAGTACTATTCTTCTCATTTCAGGGGTTTTTAAGCAGTTTTGTTTTCTGGAAGCCAAAATTGCTTCTTCTCAAAGTTTATAGATACCTTTCATTTAAGTTTTTATGCGAACTAGATTAATTTCGATTGCATTTGAGTTTGCTGGTGATATTTACAGAGAAGAATATGAAAATTTTGGTTGAATTTGCTGGTGTGTCATCTAAAAAGGGAGTGAAAATGGCATTTAAGGGTGGATTAAATTTTTATTTCTTCATGACTTCTTTTACAGTTGATGATAGAATAATAAATTGAATTAAATCAAATCATAAAGAACTATGTTTGTAATGAAAGTTTTTTTGATGGCTGCTATTGCTTAAAGATGACTGTCTTTTTTTTTAACATGTTGTATAATAGATATTATTTGTAAGTCTGATGCTGCAAAGTCTTTTGTGCTCTGACAGTTGTACATATTCAGTCAATTTTAACATTTCTTTGGTATTCAGTACTTGTGATGAAATATTTTTTTTCAACATTTTAATTAGAATTTCTATTAAAATTTAATCAAATGTGTTTAAAATCTCTTAGCATATTATTGCAAATGAATCTTTTAAAAAATATGAATTACCTTTTTAAGTAGATCATATTTTTGGTATGAGGTTTGATTAGATTTTCAAATTTCTTTTGGAAATTTTTTAACATGCATAAAAAGGCTCATTAGAAAGCTATCATTAGTTGCATTATTTGTTATCCTCATGGTTTCAACTTTTTTAAAAATCTGAGGTGGAGAGAGTGTAAGAAATTTTCTTTTATTTTGAAATATTTTCCTTTCTTTATTTGCTTTCTGACCTGCCATCTAAATTTTTATTTCTGTATAATCTTTTTTGTTCTGTGGAGCAAATAGTTGGAATGAAAGAAATTCATTAAAAAACCCCCATTATTCTAGCATCTTTATTTTATACTAAATTTATTGTATTTTAAAAAATATGAAGCGACATCTATTCATAGTATAGGATATGTTACATGGCTGCAAATGGTAATGTTGCGAGTTCGATCCTTAGTGGAATTCAGCCTCCATATTGGCGCGACACTACTATACAAACTGCTACATGTATAGATACGCACATGCAAATAGCAAGAGCTGCAGTATGTCTGTTTATGCCTGACATTTATGTGTGATTTTAAACAGTGATTCAAATCCCATTATGCTCCAAAAAAGGAAATCCAACCTTGGCTAGAACATATTAAATGCCAAAAAGTTTCGTTTGTTGTGCAATAAGGAAAATGAAGAGGAGAGAAACATTTGGCTATCAAATATCAGAGAAAGAATGTGATCACTTAGGAAAGGAGTCTTTTAGTGAGCAAAATAACCATCTTTTGTGAAATTGCTTTGCAACTGAATTGTGAAGACAGAATGTATCTGAACTCCTGAGGAGCGAAATGATTGCCTGTCTGCCGATAGAGAAAGACCATTAAATTTGAGATGGGAGAAGTGAAAAAACAAACATCAATTTTGAAACAGCTTTTCTATTGTATTTAATAAATTGTTTTGTCTACGGACATATATTTTTACCTTTTTAACAATCTAAGTATTTCTGAATATGTGCTATAAAAAATTGTTTTGTAGCTATTTTTAAGTATATCTAAATATATTTTTATTTTTGTTTGATGTCGTGCAACACGCCTGTGTCATATCGGGTGGAGGGTAGACTTCAGTTAATAGCCAAGTTTTCTTGAATGCTATACCGTAGGCAACGCTGTTTGGGTACTGCTAATTTAAAGTATGAAACATACTGTGCTTGCTGACTAAAGTGTTTTGTATTGTTTATTACTTTAATTTTTTTGCTGAAGTCTTTCAATTTTACTATGTATCTCTATTTCATTGTATCTGGAAGAAATGCAGATACTGTTTTTTTTTTTTTTTTTTTTTTTTTTTTTTGTATATTATACTAGTTTCCTGAAAACAAATTTAAATTAATTTTTTAGTTGTACAGTATGCAGGAATAGTTTTATTGGTTCAAGATCAGTTACAAATGTGCATAATTCCTCAATTTAGATTCTACAATTTTTCTTCCATTCAGCATTGTTTTTTAAAATAATTTTATGATAGAAATATATCATGAGCATTTTCAAATTTTGTTGTGCTCTGTTATTGCAATTCATACAAGAAAATTAAAAGAAATTGTATATATTCTGCTTAGGTTTGAGTTTGAAAATACTGAAGTAATCTCTGAGTAATAAGATAATTATTTTCTTTTGAACCTAATAGTAAATTAAAAAAAAAATTTTTTTTTGAGGAAAATTTACCCCTGACTTTAACTGTTTACCATTATGTAACATATCAGATATGAAAATTTGTTATCATTATTTCATTGTTTTTTTTTTTTTAATTTAATTCCCTTTTTATGCTTGTCTTTAGTACTCTTTTAATAAGGAACTGTTGATTGTGAATTTTCAGAATGACCCAGTTTATTGTTTTCATAAAATCATATAGCATTGAAAAATATTGCGATATGTGTTACTTGAATTAATTGTTTTATATCAGTTTTGCCTCTATTTGAAATATACTTTAAAAGCTAATACTAGGGGAGGGGTGGCTATACAAAAATACTAATTTTGCTATATTTATGAACTGTCTTCATAAATGGTAAGTACAAGCATTAATTTTTCAATGTTTAAACAGTTTTTTTTTCTCTGCTGTCATAAAAACATCATAAACTTTAAGAGCAATTTATTTTCATCATATCATTTTTATATTTTTCTTTGGAAAAAGGAATGACATATAATTTAATCACCATAACAAATTTTATGTTTGAATGTCCAAATGAATAAAGTTAATCACTAAGATGCATTGTGTCCTGCAGTATCATTGAACAGTTTATTTGATCTATAATTTTTCATTTATTTTCACTCATTAGCAAAAGTTTGATTGCAAAATACATATGTTACATTCAAAGACAGCAGCCAGGTATTATTTGTTATTTGGTATAAATTAAGGAGTAAAAGAAGAAAAAAAAAAATAGAAATAAAGGAATTAAATTAAAAAATTATTATGAGAATATTTGTATAAAATATTAATGGCTGTTTTGTAGTTCCAAGTAGATTTTAAGATGTTTAAACAAACTTTATTTTATAAGTGTCTGAATGCACACTTAGTTTTGTTGGACTGTTTTTTTTTTTTTTTTTTTAATTTGAAGTTGTTTTTGGATTTGTTTAAGCTGTACATATCAGTTTAAAAGAAATTGCTTTTACAGAATAGAATAGTTAAATTGATTAATGTACTATTTGCTTTATTCTGATTTTGCAAGTTTCTGAGTTTCTTGAAATAAAATTTGCCAGTTAATTTTTGTTTAGAGGAACCTCTTCACAGAATTAAACGCTAAACATTAATAAATAAATATTTTATATTTAAGCAGTATTTTTTACTTACCGTGCATAATTTTTAAAATTGATATTTAATGGAAAAATAAATTTTTCTGTAATTTTTAATGGTGGTAGCTTTAAATATTTGGATATTTTATAGTAGTTTGATAGAATGTTTATTATCAAGGACTTCACTTTAGGTTCTTGCTAATTTTTTTTATAAAAATTAACACAATCTATATTGAATATTCAAAATTTTTGTGAATGTAGAAAACTTTTATCATTCAGTTATTTGTACTGATGCATTACTATTTTTGACTGGATTGATATAAATTTTAGTGTGTGTGAAGGGACTTTTTTTTTCTTTTATTGTTTGCATCTGAAAGATTTGTATGACGGATTTTGCTGTGTTGACTTATGAATTTCATCTTGACTTGTATAGTTTGTTTTTACCACATGGCATAGTGCTTTCTATTCTCTTTTCATTATTCTTTAGTAGTGGTTATGTTGTGGATAAATTCTTTAAATTTTTTTAATTGTTCGATTTTATATCCTTTTGATTACAAAAATGAATTTAAATGGTTTAATTATTCTTGATGATTTTAAATGAGACATTACTTGCAAATTTTACCTTTCAGCTTCACAATTGGTATTTGGCTAATAAATTGATATAAAAACTTCTTCCCTCCTGAAATAGTGATGGGATTTGTATTGGATTAAAAAGTAATTTTTTAAATATGGTGGATAGATTCTAAAGCTGTCAGAGATTCAAAATTTTTTTTTATAAACATTTAGAGATGGTGGTATGTACAAAATAATAATAGTAATAACAAACGTAGAAAGCATGTTCTAAAATAAAATGCAAAGGCATCAACACCTTTGTAACAAATCCATTAGCAAATCCAATACCATTCCTATTTAATTCCTGTCTTTAAGACTGAAGTAATTAAATTTGATACTTGATCCGATTACAGATATGTTGGTCAAGCAGTTGTGGTGAACATTAAATTTGTTGGGGTCAAACATCCTTGCTTTGATGTGCCATGGATGTTAAGAGAGGAGGGTATTCTTATTCTTTTGTTCTCATAATCTAGTTTGGGTTCATTCCTATTCGATTTGTTTTATTAAAACATCTTTGTTTGAAATTAACGGATTAAACTTAACTTTTTTGCTATTTGGTGAAGAAGAGGCAACGTTTGAGAATAAAAACTACCACTAACAGCTATTTGAATCTTTTCCAGTGAATGTACAGTGGATTATTATTAGTATACTTTATAGGCAGATGCCTACTGACATGGAAAAGGAAAATGTGTATATAATTTGCAGATCTTCTGCTTAGATGACATTTGCTTTTTTCAATTTGAAAAATATACATTTCTAAATATGGTTGTACTTTTGCATTTCATTTCTGGCTCTTCAGTACATGACGAGAGATATTTTAGTGTGTAATATGATTTTTTCTTTAGTTTTTGAAAAATTTTACTGCCTCCTTCATATTATTTCTTTGATATATTCTGTGTTGTGTTCATCAAAGGTTATTTATTTTTAGGCTGTCATGATACAGTTATAATCTACTGAACACGAGGCAGTATATCCCAGAAATAAAAGATCTTGTTTTATTAACAGATCTTCAACATTATACATTATATTTTCAGGTTTTTCTCTTTTAGAGAAATTAATGAAGAATTTAATTTAGTTGAAGAATTGCAAGTTTTCCAAATCTGAAATAAAGCAGCTTTAGCTTCAAGTAGAAAAGCTTTGGTGAGCAGTGGAAATCATATGTTGAATTTTAGTTCATGACAATCTTATATTGGAGAAAATTGATTGGATCCATTATTATATTGTCTACTGATCAAGCTGTGAACCCTCTTCCTAGTATATATAAAATTTTGTTATAAAGTGAAGAAAGAAGGCTTATTTGATTATTTCGTAAAATTCCAATTGTGAAGTATGGGAATATGAATGAACAATACAAGCATCAGAAGGGAATGCAAATGTAAGAAAATGATTTAATGATGAACTGATAGCAAGGAAATGAGTGTAGCATTAATTTGATGTCTCTTATCTTAGGATCCAGTGGTGCAATATTGAAGAAAGCTAGGAAATGGAAACTGTTCCGAGCTCAAGATCAATCATTTTCATCTAGTAAGTATTTAGTGGAAGCTTCTGTTGGATGTATGATGCAGTAATGCTGCTTCTAAGAAGACTTGTGCAAAGAAAAGGAACCCAAAATTTTCTGATTAAAAAAAAGAGAAAAAAATATTCCTCTTTTGTTAAGAGTTTTATAAATCACATGCAGAAATCTCTTGTTTTTGAATTGCAAATTTAAAATCAAAAAACATAATCAGAGATTTAATGAAGAATTTAAAAAAAAAGAAACATTAGATATAAGCTTCTTTCTATTGTTATGTCTTAGTTTCCCTACTGGATCTATGGTTCATTAATCATTTTTTGATCTGTTTACAAATATTCTGAAGATGGAACAAGGTGATTCTTATTTGAGATTCATCTGGAAAATATGTGTACTTTCAAATTTCCTCTCAATAACTTCACTGGACTATGTTAAAACTAATATCAATTTTTAAATTCTATCCTTATTACATTATGGGGACAAATTTTTCATTTGACTATGAAGCAAATTTGGTGCAAAAGTTTGAATGTTATGCATTCTGAAACTTTAAAATGCATATTTAGTAGTGATGCACTTTTATGGTGTGGAAAGTTTTCTTTTTGAGAAATATAATTGGAGGCATGATGGAATTATAATATAGCTTTTATAACTGGCATATAGATTTTGATGGGGGGGGGGCGCTCCTTGCCAAAAATGTATGAAATATTTTTAATGAATTTCAGTCATAATATAGTTATTCACATCAATATGTTATTGATTTTTGTTTAACTTATTTGTTGGAATAGTTTCTTTTAAAATCTGTTTTTAAGTTTTTTCATTCCAGTGAACTTAAAGCTGGATATAAATTTAAAACTTTTGAAATGAAGTTTTTCTTTTAAAGACTGGGAAATTTGCTTTTATTTTTTGTGATGAGCTTCTTGAATAATTTTGTTTGTTGGGTTACTTTTAGATATAGCTTATTTTTAAGAAGCTTGGGATGTATTCCTGGTTCATAGTCCTAAATATTTATTTAAACTTAAAATAATTGAACATTAAGAAAGATAGCCTTCCTTATCTGTATTCATATTGTTTAAACTGAGTATAACTGTTCAGTAGCAGCATTTTTGATTTCTGTTTTTAGAAAGTTTTTAAAAATCCCCAAAGGATTTCAGTGATTTTTTTTATCAACTTTTAAATATAATATAAACTGAATATTCGATTATTTAAACATTTTTTACCATAAGATATGAAATTATGTATTTAGCTATAATCCTGTTTAGTCAACATTATATATAATATGATTTAGAATGTCTTCACGCTCATTTGAAGTTAGATATTTTATTTTAATGGTGGTATAATTAATACTTTGTTTTTGTACTTAGATTTTTCATTACAGAATTTAAATTGCTTAAATTTTGAAGAAAAAACATTCTGAATGTTTTATGGTGATGTTATTGCATAATATTTAATTTAAATTGAATCTTTCTAAATGTAGTATTTTTAGTTTAAAATACTGTTCGTATAATGAAGCATCATTAAATTCAAAATAAATTGGAAGGATGTATTAATAAGACTGATGATTTGTCAAAATATAAATTTGTAACACTGGACATATAATTAGCATATGGGTTATGTTTGTGTTAAGTTACTTTTTTTATTAATGAAATAAGTGCCACTCACTCACAAGTTTATAATTTTAGCAATTTTCATCCAATAATTTTATAACTTCAGCAATTTCAGTTAAAGATTATTTTTAAATGATCTTCTGAAATTACTATCCCATTAGTTTTTTCCCAGTTTTTGAAAGACGTTTCATTTGGTATATATTTGTTTTTTTTATTAAATCAAACTTTTTCTTGAATTCAGTTTTGTATGTGGGCTATATAATTCTGTTGTTACAATAATTTCCTTAGCGAATTCAGTGCATCTATACTTATAATAAAACTCAATGTGTGTGTGTGTTTTGGCACTCTACAGACCAGACCGATGGACATAACAGCTACCAAATTTGGTACGTGTATACCTTGGTGGTCGGGAATGTGCACCTTAGAACCCTTTTTTCTGAATTTTTAATTAGAATTTTAATTAATTAAAAATTAAGCGAAATTACGGCGTTTTGCCGCTATAACTTCGAAAATAGTATTAAAATTATTAGTAATGGTATTAAAATATTATTGCCGAAAATGATTTATACATCAAATAAAACTGCTTCGTAATGGTAGCAGTATTTTAACATATAACTTCGCTTCTATTTGTAACGAATTTTTAAAAGAGTATTTAAAATATATTTCAGACAAAACGAAATTTAATCTGTACGAGCACGTTACGAGTAAAAGGGAAAAAATTATCTGCTATCAATATATGCCAGCAGATTAACAAAAACTCAAATTTAAAATATGAATAAACTGTTGTTGCAAATTGAACAGATAAAAATGCAATTTTCAGCATGTGTCTGCATGAAATGAAATAAATATGAAATACTTTTTTTCTAAAAAGAAAATGTAAAAAATGTTTTTATGACTTTTACAATATTAGTAATGAAAGAAATTAGTTTTATTTAAGACAAACAGGGCTTAATATATATTTTTTCAATTCAAAGTCCAACAGCTAACTTTAATAGAAATGCATCTATAAAGAGAGTCTAAATGAAAGTAAATAACTATATAGTATGTAACATGAATCTATAAATGCTTTAATAAATGAAGAATGTTTAGCTTTTAAATAAAAAAAAATAAACTTCAATTGACTCAGTCTGTAAAACTGACTGATTTATGAATATTTGAAGATCACTGTTCAATAAAAACGGGTAATTTCTTAACGGCACTTCATCGACCATTCTAAAGATATCCCAATTAGCACCTAGGATTTCTCAAGATTGACTGGCCTAAGAATGAAAATGTTGAATGTTCCAAACATTTCTATTGAAAGCTTCAAATGTCGGTGAAATTTGATAGCAGAAGATAGAAACCATTTTTTATTTATTTGAATGTTGAAGTGTCAAGAATATTTCATAGAATATGACTCCTTAGAACTAAAACGTATAACATTTTGACTTCTTAATTTTTTAAATAATGCTTATAGACCAAAACAAAATAAGATATTTGCTTCATTTAAATCCTTTTGAAAGTAAAACTAAACACGGAATTTTAAGATGAATCTAAGAAATTTTTGTTGAATAATTCATCAAATATTACAAGAAATTATTTAGTTGTACACACAATGTTTCTCTTTTCATCACTTATATTTTTTAAAAAAGAGAAAAAAATGTTTGGCTTTAGTTAAAAAGAAGTTTTTATATCAATTTACAATTAAATCATTTCCAACTTAAAGTTAGAAATTTTGCAAGAGCTGACAAATAATTAGAGAAATGTATCTTGCATTACAGGCATAAGGCCTTTATAACTGCATGGTTGAATTATATGGCTATCAAAATTTGAACCATAAAAATATTTTGATGTAGCTATTAAAAAGCTTTTAGTTGACAATGACATTACATAAAGTATTTAACTGACAATTTTAAAGAGCAGTAAGATTGGCGAACCGGCTGGTCGCCAAAGGGCGGCTAGTCTATATAAATAAAAATGAATGTATGTCCCTTTTGTCTTCCTAAACCGCTCATCCGATTGCGATGAAACTTTGTTAGCTTATTGCTTGCACCTACAGAATGGCATATTAAAACGATTTAAATGTTTTTAAAAAAAAATTCGTATCTCAGTCACATATTTATCTAGGATTGATCTCCAAACAACTTGCCGCGGAGATGGTAGATTCTGTAGAAATGCTAAATCCAAGTTAGATTAATTTTTTGTAGCTATAGTACGCAAATGTCATGCAGGTCATTCGCAGAAGTAACTAATTTATTACAGATAATGCTAAAAAGTTTTGGGGAGACCAACCCAGAGTTTTAAAAATTTTAATTAAATTTTACCATTTCTTGCTTTAACTACCAAAAATATTGTAGTACAAATAATTTAGCACCATCTTAATTTTCAAAAATTATCTTTTCAACTGTATTAACAATTTTATGGTATAAATATATGTTTATGTTTAACCAATTTTAAAAGAAACTGTTTTAATCACATTTTCAAACAATAAACTTGAGAATTCTGAACGAATATTAAACGAATCATGAGATACAATAAAAAGTTTCTTTCATTACCATTCTGAAAGAACAAGCTTTGCAATTCTTAAAAATACAGAAATCCGATATATAAAAATGAATAGTTTGTTCGTAATGTCATACTGTTCATCCTATTTCTTTATAATATTGCTAAATTATTGATTGATTGCACTTAATATTTTTTTTCGATGGCAGCAACATGTCGGCTACCAGCTAGTTTGTTATAAATTAAACCTTATCCGAGGGCTAATATTGCTTAATAGGTTTTAAATAAAATCAGTATAGCATAATGGGGGTAAAAACCTAATAATTTTATGATACGGTAATTCAATAATGAAATTTTAGCATTTTATTGAAGTTATTGTTATATATATTTTTTTCTTGTGTATATTTTTGTAGCATTCATTCTTGCATTTTTGACACATAGCACTTAGTTAGAACCTCAGTTAAGTAGAATTTTTAGTTTCTGTAGAAACAGAACAGAATAAGAAGCATAATCTCTTTAAAACAAGTTTAGTTAAAGTTAATTTTTTGCAACATACTTAAGATCTTTTTTGCATTTTTTTCTTGCTAATGACAGTATTGGCTGTGATGTATATTATCTCCATTTGGCATAGATATGCATGCTTTTCCAGTGTACAGTTCAAATTGATTGCTTTGAAATTTCAGAAAAGGAAATATAATCCATGTTTGAATAGATGTATGCCTGTGTGTGTGAATTCAGGTCTTTCATAACTTATTTTTATTAGTACAATTGTGGTATAAAACTCCTTTTTTTATTTTCAGTTAAATAAATCTATTTTTCTAAACTATTATACTGTTTAAAAAAATTTTGATATCATTATTGTTTTTTAAAAATATTTAGTCTTTCCTTCCCTCATGGATTTTTTTTCTCCAATCATTGCATTTTAGCCATCACTCTTTGGTCTTTAGTCGCTACTTTTTAATAGGCTTTTGGAGTATATTTTACAATCAATTTTTTAAAATATTGTTTTTTCTCTTATAACTTTATAATTTCCATCATATATGTTATTGGCTACATGCCATGAATGCTTGCTTCATGTATCAATGATACAATATAAAGATTTCAAATAAGAAAAGTATAATTTTCTCTACTGGAAATGTATTTGTAATTGCTTTTTTAAAAATAAATTCCTTAATGAACTGATTAGAATTTTTAGATTTTCAGCTTCTAGTTTTCCGTAATTTTATTGGACATATTTAACAATCAAAATATTTAATATTTTCTCTTAATATCCTATAAATTTTGTTACTACATTCTGCAAACAAAATTTCTGAGAAAGATAAATATTTACTTATATATCTTGAATATTTTATACAACTGGGCATTAATGTAAATTTATTTTTTATAATAATTTAGTTTAAAAGATTGGGTTAAGCTTTCTAAAATCTTGAATATTTTAACAATGAGCTTGTTGAAATAAGTATCAAATTTCACTTTGTGACTGTGTGAGAAATTTTTACTTAAAATTCATCTTTTTTCCCTCTTTGTACCTCTTTTAGGTGTTACAAGTCTCCCTTATTTTTCTGAGGATGATTCTGCTGAATCTTCAAATGCTGAGGATGAAGAAGAAAGTGAAGCTGGTGAGACTGAACCCGATACAGAAGAAGCATTTATGGATGAACAATTGGAGCGTAGAAGTAATAGTGGTTCTTCAGGGCCAAGACCTAATTTGGCTCCTCAACACATGCAATGGGCTTTACGTCAGAGAGAAACTAGTCGTGGATCCATTCCCTCTTCTGGTAGGTTGGGTATGTCGAAATTCGCTTTTTTAATTCTCCCACTATGGACGCCAATTTGTAAAGCACACCTTGGATTTGAGAGACTGAAGAGGCAACCAAGTGTGTAAAATTGGACCCAGCCTCTAAACTATCTTTATATTTGGAATGAATGGTAAAACTTAAAATTTCTTTTTTGGTGTAAGTTTAATAGGTAAGCCTTCACATGCAATGGAACTCTAATAGGAATACATGAAACTATGATTTTAAGAAGCATTTTTGTAAAATAAAAATCAACTCCCCCACCCCCACGAATTTAATAAACTGTTTTTAAAAGTAGGATTATATTAAGATAAAATTTATAATAGAGGTGCCAATAGTTAATCTAGTTAATCACCTAGTTAACCTCCATTTAAAATCATATGGGCAATCTACTTAAATAAACAATTATGATATCTTTTGACTAGTGATTAAATTGTCCTGTTCAGTTTCTTCATTAGCGATGGGTAATTTTGATTGTTGATAGAGGAAACTGAGTATATTTACTTTACACTATTTAAAAGATTCTTTGTATCAGTACTTCTTGTTTTAAAGATCCTGTATTTGAAAGATTTTTTTGTAATCAAAATCAGTCCCCTTCCCCAATCTGCTCCATTATAAAATATTTTTTAAAAATTACATGCAAAAACCAAAAGTACCTTCTGAGAAGTTTTCAGATTTTTTAATTTTATAAAAATCAAATTAGATTTCAAATCATAAAAATTTATATGTAAGGGATTAGGAATGACAAAGGATAATTTTTTAATTTTATTGGGAATTTACTAAAAAGTATTGTAATGCGAGAAGCAAAATAGTATATGAAATGGAGAACAGAAAACTGGAGTTCCATTGTATAGCATTTTTTCCTTTGGTAAACCTTCAAATTACAAAGCAGCATTTAAAATTAAATTTTGGTTTTCTGAAACAGATTAATAACTTTAATATGTCAATTTACATATACTTGGTATTTTATTTATTCTAAACCTATTATTATTTTTTTTTATGAATTTTACTATTTGGAATATGTGATTGCTCTAAGGAAATTATCTATAAAACATATTTTAAATTGAAAGGAAGCCTCTAAAGCAATTTTTTAAATCTTAAAATTCATTTTATTTTGGAACAGTATTTATAAAATTATTTATTAAAAATAATGAGCTATTCAGACAGGAAAAGAAATTTCATGCATTTATTTGCAGTTTTTCTGATTATATTTTTGTCTCAAAGGCTCAAGTGGGTTAATATATATTGATCCATCCTCTCTTCGACGAGCTGCTGGTACAACTGCTTCAGTGTCAGCAACTGTAACTCAAGAATGTTCTGCTTCATCTGTTACCACATCAGTTTCCCTGGCCAGAGCTTTTGGAATACTAATGAGACAGATTGCTGATCTTCTTACTATGTTACAAGATTATCATGCCTTGATGCCTAATTTAGGAAGTGTGCTGGATGTTACATATCAAGACTCACTAAATTTACAGGTGAATATATAAATGTTGGTTTATTGTTGAGTATTTAAAAATATATTGACTGTGTACAATCATGAAAGAATAGTCATTTAGCTGTGAATCATTGTGTATGAAAACCAAAAATATAGTTTTAAAACTTTTTAAATATCAATAGATGCTCCCTAAATTATTTATTAGATTGATTGCCTATATATTTTGAAATTTCTTATGGTAACGCTCCCTCCCCAATATTGTAAATAGATTCCTCGTAGAAGAATTGTCCAAGATGTAAATTTTGTTTAATATATCATTATTGCATTGGGAGAAATATGATATTTTTTGTCAAGGGGCTGCTTATATATTTAAAAGTATTAGATTTAGATATTGCCTGAACATTGGAGCTACAATAGTATTTTTTATTGTTGTGACACCTTGAAAGCATTTGTAAAGTTACAGTCTGTATTTTAAGACTGACTTAATGCATGACAAAACATTTAAATACAGTAATTAAGATATAGGGTAAAAAAATTTCAGAGAAATTTAGCTTTTTTCTGCAAATTCAGAAACATTGAAAGTTATTTAAATTGCTTCAGATTCTGAATCATTATGCTAAAACCATCAAAATTGAATTTTCTCCCTAACAATAATAGAAATAGAATTCAATACTTTTTTTGTTTCAAATATATTAGTTTTAACATTAGAATTAATATCATTCTCATAAAAATAGAAAAAGATTTTTTATTTATATTTTTGCTCTATATTACCTCATTTTGTTATCAGTCTATATTACTTCTATTATTGTTTACTGCTCATATATATACATAAACATGAAATTATACACCATGCTTATTCATTTACTGATAAATACAAATCAATTTTCATCCATGATACAAACAAGTTGTTTCTGTTACTATTATTATACTTTTAAAAACTATTGTTCATCCAATCTTTTGCTCGTCTTAATATTAATAGAAATTTGAGAATTGGTATAATGATAGAAGTTACACATAAATTTAAAAAAATGTCGTTAAGAATTATCCAATATATTAATCAAAAATATGTTTACGTTACTTTGATAAAAAAATGAAGTGATTAATAAAATGAATAAAAAAGTTAAAAATCTCAGTACATCTAACTACAGTTTATCATAAACATCATAATTATACATACAAATTTAAAATTTGTATCATAACAAATTTAACAATATAAATATGTTGCTTTGTTGTGTTTGTATAACAATTATTTGATAATTCACAACTATCCATAAACAAATAGTAAAAGTAACAATTTTATATAAAATGTTTTTAATGTTACTTAAGCCATTTGTAATCTGTTACATTCTTTGCAAATACCATATTTTAAAATATTAATAATTATGATGTAAAAAATGATTTCTTTTGTGTTGTTCTGTGTACTCTAAAATATTTTTGCTTTTATATAACAACCCTCCTAAACTTAAAAAAAAAAAAAAAAAAAAAAACATTTATTCAGTTTTGACATTTAAGTAAATTAAAATGAAAAGGTTTAAAATTTTACTTTCTGCCTTTCATTTAAATATTAAGTATAAAAAATGCATAATTTTATACTGACAGTGACGGTAAATTATTAAGCAGCACTTCAAAAAAGTTCAAACAATTAATGCTTTTTGCATGGCTAAGTAATAAATTTAAGTTATTTTTTAATAGAAAAAATTTATTAAATGCATTATTCAATGTTTTGATGCCATAATTTGCTTTTATTTCATATATGATTATATGCAATAGTATAATAATTACAATTTCAGCTGACTTAATTCTATGAAATTCGAAAAATATTGAACACATGAAACAAACATCAGTAAATTTTGTTAAATACAAATTGCCCTTTTCTTTAACAAATTGTTTAGTTCATTCTGCTTTTATAAACAGAAATAAGTTGGTCAGTACAATTGTAAAATGAAATAATTTCTATCCTAAAAAAATGTTTATAAAGAATTAAAATCCTCATTTTTCAGCAATTTCTTATATTTTGTGGCATTAGATAACAAATGAGGTAAAAATTCTAGTTTACCATAAGAACAGAATCTATGATGCAAAAAGGAAAGAAGTGGGAGGAAAGGAGAATTATTAAAGTAGGAAATGTGTATTTTAAAAGTATTTGAACTGCCAATTTCTTCAAGTTTTTTTTTAGTGTTAAAAAGTAGTAAATAAATTATTGGTGCATTTTTATGTTAATTTTGCTATTTGATATTCTAACATTGCTACTAATATTTTAATTTTTAGTATAAAATAGAAAAGTGTTTTTTTTAAAAGCACAAAAAATTATTATTTGAATTCTGCAATGCTAAAAATGACATTGTGTAATGTCTATTAAATTGCAAAATTATTATTAATACACTTTTTGAATTCTATAATGAACTTCACAAAATTTTGTGAAATCAAGTCCTCCTTGTCTGCAATGTACTAATAATATTTTATCATTTTTGCAGATGTACCTTGACTATCATTTACGGCCTACATGGGAATGGCTGATGACAGTAATGGATTCTACTGAAGCCCAGCTACGTTTTGGATGTGCCTTAACTTCTGGATCTCACCCTTCACATTCTGCTCACCCTGTGCATTCATCCGTGCATCCAAGATCTAGTAGAACTAGAGGAGAAAATGAAGGTCGAGCAGCAAATAGTACAAACGATTCCCGACGCAAGGGTAAATCCTGCTTCTTTATATTAGGCAAATATTTTTTGATTTTTCTTCCCCTCCACAAATACTATATTAAAGAATTTTGTCCTAAGAACATCTGAGAGTTTTGAAAATTTGTAATGCTTCTAAGATATGTCTGTAATATATTAATGTATAAATTGAATCTATACTAATATTATAAATGTGAAAGTTCAGATGGATAGATGCCTGTTTGTTCGTCAATCACACCAGAATGACTGTACAGAATTGGATGAAATTTAGCACAGAGACAGATTAAAGTGTGGAATAAAAAATAGCTGCTACTTATTTCAGTTAATTGAGTGGTTAATTTTATCATTAATGAAAAAAATAACTTTCATGCCCAAAAGCTGAGGCCAAATCCTGCCTAAGATGCCCAGTTTTTTCCCTGAATAAGGCTAGGCCTAGCATGATTTCGACCAATTATTTCTAATGATTCTGTCCCCCCCCCCCCCGCCCCCGGTGTTTGATGTATATAAAATCAAATGTTGTTAACAAATCGATCCTTTGGATTCATTCTGAAGTACTTTTAAATTAAAATAAAATAAAGGAAATTTTTAAAAAATCTAATTTATATTGTGTTACCCCAACTGACGTAGGAAAGTTGGGTATTTACGTTATGCCAACTGGCATTGAAAGTTCATGCATGATTGTTGACAACTGTATTTTCATTTAAATTAAAAATTATGTGTATTATGCCTTTGTAGCTATCTCAATCTCGTGAGATAAATAAAATAGACTTGACTTAATTTTAAAGAAATACAGACTTGATTTGTTTTACTTCGGATATAGAATGTAAATAAATTGTTTTAGGTTAAATGTGTGTTTATATTATTGTGTATTTGTTAGTTATATATTTTTTGTATATGCTTATATTTTTAAATGTATCGTTTTTAGGTCAGTTTTAATATTTTGATTTGTCATTACTCGATAGTTTTCAAGTAATGACAAGTTTGCCATTACTTGATAGTGAAATATCCACAAAACGCAAATCTAATCTTTCGAAGAGAAGTAATAAAGCTCTGGCTATGAAAATAGCTAGAGGATCTATTTGCAATTTTAGTACACCTGCAGACTATCAAACCCCTTACAGCTTATCATTCGACTCATGTCCAAAGCTGTTCCAAAAGATTAGCCATCTTGAATTGCTTCATGGCATTTATCTTTTCTACTTCTGCATTTAATTTATTCTGCTTTGGACTATCTAGCTTTTATTTGAGAGGAAATTCATTTAATATTACTCTGAAAAGTATATTTCAATAGTGTTAAAACCCTCTGCTAATATTTATTAAAGTCTTCACATACAACCATTAAGGCTTAAATGGGAGTCACAAAACTAATTCCTTTTTCTTTGACTGATGCAAAAATTCTTCATTAATTAGGCGAATGAATACAACTAGTTAAATAAAGGATAAAATGTAGTGATGAAAATATCATTTTTTAGCAGGTAGCAGTTTTCAACTAACTTCTGACTGAACAGTTCAACTGTACTGGACATGTTTTCAGAGGTTTGTTGAAATCTGTCCCCATGTAACTTATAATGTTTAAGATGTTACTTCTCTCTTAAGGAAAAAAATGTCTAGTTTGTATTTTTTTGATCCAGAAATTCTTAATTAACTTGTTGAGTAAATCCAACCTATCTCAATGAATTTTTTAAAGTAATTTTGTTTTTGGGTATCTAACAATCTAAGATATCTAGTCATTTGGGTATCTAAGATATCGTCAAATTCTATTGCTTTTATTAGTATTTGTTATGGAAATATAACAGGCATCTTTGCATTTATGTTAAGGCATTGAATGTTTGCTTGAACTTTAAATTTTTATATATTCTGTCACTTATTAGAAATGATGTATGTTATTTGCTTGTAAAAGTATTCTTTATTATATCATTAAGGAATCATTTGTGACTTCATTATCTTAGATCTCACTTTCAGTATAATGTTAAGATGCAAAAGATACCTAAGATATAAGATGCATAGGAATTATAGTCTGTCACCCATCATCTTCATTTCTGTATCTCATCTTTCCAACTTATAATAAAAGACATTTGTTAGATTAAATTGTTAACTGAATAAAATAGTGTAATTTAGCAAATTTTTTCATTATCTTTTTTATATTATTTCAGCATCGGATGGACTTTCTGCTAGAAGAGACTTTTTATCATATGCATTATCTTTGATGCGTGCTCATAACCATGAACATTTTGATTCCTTGCCTAGTTTGGATGTGAATGCTTTAAAGCATATTGCCTATGTTTTTGATGGACTCGTATATTATGTGCGGTCAGGTATAGATGGTGGTGATTCAGAAGCAGTCAGAGAAGGTTTGAATTTAGAATCATGGAATGATCAGGTATTCTTTTTTAATGCATATTTATATTTGTTTTTGCTTTGCTTTGACTTTTTTTTTTTTTTTTTTGTGATAATACTTATCAACAGAATACCTTTATTTTCTCTGTGCTTTTGGGGGGGGAAAAAGTTTGCCATATATGTGGTGAATAATTATATAGATTAGAAAATAACTAAAATTTCCCCTAAATTATTTTGAGGAAATAGGAGTTCATCTCACCATTTTTTTAACAAAAAAAAAAAAAAAAAAAAAAAAAAAAAAAATCTCAAATTTTATTTAATATGTAGAATTTTGGTTGGACAAAAGACATGATCAAATTCTATTTAATTTGATGAATTTTGGTGACATTTCATTTGATATCAAAGTAAATAATTTCATTTTAAATTAATTTTAATTCAGTAATTTAATTGTGAAGGTGATCCAAAAAAAAAAAGTTCACAATTCAAAGGAAAAATGCTTTACTAGCAACCAACATCAGATACAAATGGCATTTAAGATACATATGTGCCCCTTCTCTACATAAGCACTAAATTTATTAAGGCTTTTATCACTCTGCTGGACCCATTTGTTTAACCCATCTTGATAATAATCAGATTTCTGGCTATTTAGCCATTCTCTTGCACTTTTTTGAACATCACTGCATGATATTAACTTTGTTTCGGATAAATATTTCTTCAATGCTGGAAAAAGGAAATAATCACTGGGAGCAAAATTCGAGGCTATATTGATGAAGACTCCAGACCTACCACTTAAATGTTTGCTTCCAGCAATCTCTGATCACTGTCCACTTCAAAAGAATGACACCATTTCATCACTTATTGTCTACTCATTGCTTGCCCCCCCCCTTTCATGTACACTTCAATAATTTGTCCTTGAATATCCGATGGAGACATTCTTAACCCATAGAAATCATATCATGGTTCCCATCTTTATGCGTGGCCACTTTTATAGACATCTTGCAATTACTATTGCTGTTTCAGGTTTAAGTATTGACACTCTTTGTTCGAAGGACCAGTCTAAGACAACTAGAGCCATTTCCTTGCACTCTGGGTAACAATATTACTGTCCATAATTTCTATTTTCCAAATACCATTGCTTGTAAATTATTTTTTGGATCACCCTTATAATTAGTTTTAAAACAAGTATTGATTTTTAATATAATTTATTTTGTGTTGAATAAGACTTCTTGAATGGCTCATTTGTTTCATATCTAACTAGTGGTTAATGACATACATCTTTACTTATTAGGTATTGTTATTTTAATTACTTTTATTAAAACTTCATTTTGCTTTCAACATGATTGTTTGAAATCTGCACAGAAATCTAAGTATTTCTTTGTTGAAAATTTGCTTTTTGAAAAATGGAGAATTAGCTAGATTTTTGGCATATATAATTTCTATTTTAATTCCTTTACTTGCAGAAAGAAATGAAAGCTATATAGAATGAAATTGGCAAAATAGAAATAGTAAAAAGGGAGATACTAAAATATTAATGAACTTATTGCATATAAACATATGCAAACATTGTAATAGATTATCTACAAATGACGTAGTTGTATGATACTTCGTCGACTTTTAAAAGAAAATATTTATACTAGTTACAACATTACTGAAAATAATGGAAACTCATCCAAATTTAGAAAAATACAAATTTTCTGTTTTGACTGTTAGGATCTGTATTTAAACTTTACCATCACATATCTCTACAGTCTGAAAAGGGTTAAATGCTTCGCTTGTTCTTTTAGGCTTCTGATATATAATACAGCCTTAACTGTATTTAAAATCAGTTTGAATTTTTTATGCATAGTTTTTTTAAAAGTTTTATTATTAAGTTTTTAATCTATTATTAAGTTTCTATTTATGTTTTATTAATCCAAATTATATTACTTTTTCTTATAATTCTAAATTGTATTTTTGTAGGATGAAAATGAAAATGAAGAACAAGAAGAGGAAAGTACCTCACAAGTACCTATGGACATAGATGGAACTGAAGAAGAAGCTCCAATATCTTCGAAAGGTCGCAAACACATCTTTTTCCAACGCTCTGACTCCACTTTATTTCTTGGATGCCCACCACCTGATCCGTTTAACCACCCTCTTTCTGAGACATTGTTGTTAGCTGATCAGCCCCATCTTTTACAACCTACATCTAAAAAAGAAGATCTGTTTGGATTGCCTAGGTCTTTTTCTTCTTCTGAACCAGGTCCTGACTACTCTGCATATGGTGACTTTGAAGCTGTGCCTATGAGATTAGGACTTTCTCTCAGAACTGCAGATGCTCATCGACCAACTGCTCCATCTCGGTTGCCGCCATTACCATTATCTGTAAGACAACCTGCCCCACCTCCTCCCCCTACAGAATATGAAGATAAAGAAAACTTAAGTGAGTCACGAAGGTCGCATTTGGATGATGCTGCTGAACCCAGTAATGAGTCTTTCTCCGACTGTTCTGGTCCCAGTAGATCTGGTTTTGAGGGACAAGAATTTGCTATTGCAATGACAACAAATAATCGTATGCCAACAGAATCTTTAGATTATGAATCTGATAACTTTGGGAATAAATCAGTAACTGAATCTCCACGAGCACCCATTATTGTTGCTCCACCAGGAAAGAAAGAGGAAATCAGTCCAGTCAAATCTAGTGTCATTGTGCATGCTGGCTGTATTAGACAACCATCATCAGCTGTAAGTACCTTTTTTGTTGTTGTATGGTTATTTAAACTGTAAAGGAAATTTTTATATGCAAAATTTATCATTATATACATTAAAGAAATGAAGTTTTGTTAAAATTTTGTTAGTTAAAATGTGAAAAGTTTTCAGAATAAAGATGTATGAAAAAATGTTTTCATTATGGCAATTATTACATTTTGATTGAATTATTTTATATTAACATTCAAGAAAATTAATACAAAATTGATTCTTACAAATAATTTGATAAACTTCCATCATTGAGTAGCAAGTCAATTTGTTAGTAAAATATTGCTTAGTAAATAATTCTAAAAGAATAATAAAATAAGCACTTAAAATGTGGAATGTTTTAGAGCTATGCTTGAAACATTTCCCTTTGTAATTGTAATCTCCTTTTTAAACTGAATTTTAAGATGCACTTTAAATTATATTGATTTTTGAAAAGAGCTTTAATATTTGAAATTTATTGCTATATATCCAGCATTTTTTAGCAGTGATAATTTCTCATTTATTGTATTTAATATTTATTTAGAGTCAAAGTCCTGATCTTCAAAGCAGTTCTTCTGCTGGTTACATAGCAGCTCCAAGTCCAGCAGCTGAAGTGACTGTTTCTTCTACTAGTACAACAGGAACAACAACATCCACCAGCAGTGCCCTTTCACGAGAAACGGGTGCAAATTTAGGGCCTGAACCCGTGCCTGGACCAAGTTATTCTCAAAACAGGTATTGATTTATTTAATGCAAATTGAATTTTTTTTAATCTATTGCTAATTTATTCTTTTAGGAATATTAAAGTTCTGAAATGTTTTTCTAGGTGCTTAAATTCTGTTGGCCAAATGTTTTCACATGACATGCTTCTTGGTAGATGGCGTTTGTCGTTGGAATTGTTTGGTCGTATCTTTGTAGATGATGTTGGAGCTGAACCAGGGTCGATTATTACTGATTTAGGGGGGTTTCCAGTCAAAGAAATGAGGTTTCGAAGAGAAATGGAGAAATTGAGGAGTACTCAACAACGTGATCTTACCTTAACAAAAGTAAGTTTATTATTTTTGAGTACTAAAATAAAGAAGGAAAAAATTGTATCTTAGTTATCTATTTGATAACTACATTTAATAATCTTGAGAAAATTATTCATATGCTATTCTTAATCTAAAACACTTTTCGCTATTTGTTTAATGAGATTTTTTTTGGAATAAGTAGCCTATCTATTTTTAACCTTTTTAAAAATTTAACAATGCAGTCAAATTTAACATATTTTTCAATTAAAATTTAAAGACTGTCTATATCTTTTATTTGGAAACGATAAAAGGCATTTAACTGATTTGAAGGTAACTGACAGGCTGATTTGTAGCTTGAATGTATTATTCATTGTCTGTAGCAAACTTTTACAGTTGATTCTTGTATCATCAGTTTTGCCAGTTTGATAATAATGTAGCAATCTTCTTAGACAATTATTTATTTATAAGAATCCTTGTTTCTAATTGTTGTAGTTGATAAACTGAAACTTATTTCTATCTAACAATCATTCCAACTTTATAGATAAAAAAATTATAGCCATCTGATAAAACTTTTAGAAATTACTTATTCATTATATATATTTCTGATTGCAAAGTCCTCATCTGATTTTTTCCTAGGGTAAATATTGTTAATATATGTTATGTGATTCATATTATTTGCTATATTAAGTGAACAGATCTAAATCATGTACATCCCATCTAAAGATTTTTCATTTCACTCTGAACTGCTTTACATTATATATAATCTTGTTTGACTTGTATTATATACATGTCACATTATTCAGAATTTTTTTGATATCTGACAATTATATCATTTTCCTTCAGTCTGTCACAATTTATTTTTGTGTATGAAAGTTATCATTTTGTATCTGTCCCCTAATTGAGAGGCACTATTATAAACTTGTTCTTTGTGCATCTGGAAGATGAAAAAAAATTATTTTAAGAAATGCAATGAACGAAATCTATTCTAATGAGCTCATTGATATATTACTCTTGTTGTTTCTAATGGTACTTTTCAGAAACAAGACTGCTAATTAAGTCAGCAATAAGATTGGTAACCTTTTTTTTTGTTTTTGTAAATAGATTATATAATCCAGAAAAGTGTATGAAAATAGAGGATTGCTTGCCTTTTAATAACTTATTTTGCTACCAATTTTTCAAGATTTTTTTCTTCCCACCCTAGGTAGAAAGAGATCGGACGTCTATACTCCAACAGACATTCAAAGAGCTGAATACTCAATTTAACAATTACACTCGCCGAAGCTCGGGAGGTACACCACCACTCACAGTTTCACGAGTGAAAGTTACTTTTAAAGATGAACCCGGAGAGGGAAGTGGCGTAGCGAGAAGTTTCTATACGGCTGTGGCTGAAGTGAGTTTTTGAGGGTTTTTTTTTTTTTCATACATAGTCTGCTGATTTTCATATTCTTTTAAATAATTTTATTTTGTCAATTTTTTTAGTTTTCAATGCATATATTTTTTTAAGTATAATGAAGTTAAACACAACTTATTGAAAATGAATTGAATAGAAATGAATGAATGAATATAGCTTGGTATTTCAGCTAAAGTATCTATGTTCTGCCATATAACAGATTAATCCTATATTGCTAAATTCATCTTTTTTGCTTCATTACTATGCAGTATTTTGGATCCATTTTTTTAAATAGTTGATTCAGATTGCTTTAGATAGTTCAAAGAAGTTTAAATCATTTGGGAAATAAAAAGTGTCTTTTCATGACACATGGGTCTGTCTTTAAGTCTCTGAATGACATCATCCTGTCCTACACTTCAATTTGAATCTTCCATGAAGCCTTTAATCAATTTTTTTTATATCAATGTAAAGCGTTGAATATTATTTATGTATGTAAAAGAGCTGAATATTATTGCAATCATGCAATAAAATACCCTTTTCCATAATGCTTTTTTTTTCTTCTGATAAAGTTGAATAAAGTTACTATTAAAGATGCTAGTGAGTTTAAGATGTTTATGCGATAAATTAAAATCAATAAAAAGAACTTAGAGTTCTTATACAATTATTATTAAATTTTAATTTAAGATTTTTTAATTAAAAATTATCTTATTAAAAAAATCATTTTGATTTCAGGCTGTGTTGTCTCAAGAAAGATTGCCAAACCTTGAAACTTGTCAAGTTGGGGGAAATAGAGCCCTACAGTACAGTGAGTTTTATTCTCACTATGGTTTGCATAGAAGTAGTAAGAATGGCTTCCAATGTTTTGTAGTTTATGGCCATTTTATATCTTACAAATAGACAATTTCATTAACTTGTATGAAATGTACTGGTTTTATAATTGAATGATTAACATCTTTCTAGAAACTGCTTTTGTTACAGATCTCATACAAAGGTTGAGGACCCGTGAGCGAGAAAGAGAGAAAAAAGCTGCACCCAATTCTCCAAGGCTTAAAGAAACGAAAGGACGAGATTCACCTTTAACTTTACGATATGATGCTCCACCTTTTGTAGCTCCAGGTGAAGCTGGTAGCAGTGGTCAGAGTAGCAATGAACACTTGAGTCCTCACCGACAGCAGCTGGGTCAACGTCTCTACCCTAGAGTTCGAGCTATAAATCCAGTGAGTGAAAATTTATCTGTTTAATGTATTAAAGTTTTCCCAAGTAGAAATTTATCAATTTCTTTTATATGAAGTATAGCGAAACTATTAGAATTGCTTAAGAATTGGAACTTGCGTTTGTCATAAATCTTAATTTAGATGTCCCGGAGTTTCGAAAATACATTTTTAGCATTATATTTATCTGTCTATGCCTAAAATAACTCACCGATGCTTTGAGCTGAATGGTTGAAATTTGGTGTTTAGTCTTTTCTTCACATTTTTTAGCTTTCTTTCGTATTTTGAACAAAATCTATTCAGAGGAAGATTTTTCCTATGGCTCTTTGAAATACAAGCTAAATTGATATTTGTTAAATAAAGATAACTAGATAATAAAATTTAATTCACTAATTTAGCATCTACATCGTAAGTTCCCATTAACATCTATGAATGTAAGACAGTTAATATTTTGTGACTTTTGCATATTAATGCCATTTAAGGCATCCTTTTCCATACTGAAGGTCTGCAATATTTTGCAAAGTGTGGTGAGAGATTGCTTCTTTATGTATTTACCTTGACCTTGATTTAAATTTTTTAATTGGCAGGTTGGTTTAAAATTATCTTGATTTTTTTGAAATTTCAAGTTTTGATTAGAAGGAAATATCTGCAATTATCTTGCCTACTTTGAAGTACAAATCGATGATTTTATTGATTATTGATTGATTCTATTTCAGATTTTTCTATTTTCTTTGTTTATATTCAAAAAGAAGTTACTTAAATCACAGAGAAAATATTTGTGCTTGTAATAATGAAGAAATTTTATTTTATATAAATATTATTTTAACATTTAGATGCTTTTTTGTTTGTCATCTTGGAAATTTTCGAAAATGCTATTTTGTTTCCTCTATTGATAAAATTTTGTAGTTATATAGAACTACTTTATGCTTATTTTCCAGCTTTAAAAAAAAAAAAAAAAAGATTAAATTATATTTCAAAGGAATCTGTTTTATCATTGAAATAATTTTTTTTTAAATCATGCATAATAAACCTATTGAAGCAATAGTAAAATGTTGAGCACATTTTCTTTTTAACCTCAGTTTATTTGGACATATAAAAGAGGTAAGTGAACATTTTGCTTTAGTAATAGCTTTAATGAATTTTAACCCTTTATCTACTGCATTATGAACTACTGAAAATTCCTTCATAAATATATTTTTTTCTAGCTACCATTTTGCTAATTAAAGGATATACAAGAAAACAAATCTCCCGGTGCAAAATTTAATTTGCTAGAACTAATTAATTAAAGTGGTACTTAAAAGTACCGTCAATACACTATGTATAAATTTCCTCATAATAGAAAAAAATACGGATGATATTCGTAATGAAATTTAACCTCTTAAAAATGTTAAATAACCAAAAAACACTCATAAGAAAACAAAGAAATTATCAAACTGACATAATTTTATTTTATACATATTAATGGTAGAAATTCACATTTGGTGATAATCATAAAAACAATTTTTTTTTTCATTTACGCATTTATTTTATTTATTCTGTATTGTCTTAGAATATTATTTGCCCAATCATTATAAGATAGCAGATTATGTAATGTGATTAACGGTCGAATTATTCGGTGGTACTTATAAGTACCGCCAGTACACGTAGTGTTGGAGAAAACTTGTTTTCTTGTGTATTTACAAGTACCACCGAATAATTCGACCGTTAATCACATTACATAATCTGTTATCTTATAATGATTGGGCAAATAATATTCTAAGACAATACAGAATGAATTTAAAAAAATGCAACACTTAATTTTGGTTTGATATTATATATTTATAGCAAAGAAAAGATAAGAGTGGCAATCCATACAAAATGGCAGCAAAAGAACACAATGTCCGTTTGTAAATAGCTTTCTTCCTCGCAAAATTCAACAGCCCAGAACAACTACTGCCTTTATCATGAAAAAGAAGAGTTAAAAAACTGTTTCTAAAACATACCATCAGAATATAAGTAATGGTTGTTGTGCTATAAAGTTTTAAATTGATTGGTACTTCAGTACCGTCAGTAGATAAAGGGTTAAAGGATTTTAATTATTTTCCACTTAAATTAAGCTCACAAGATTTTGAACATATTAAACTCATTATCAGATACGATTACTTTATATTAGGGAATAATTAAAAACCCCTTTTTAATTTTTAACTGCATAGAAATAAATTGATAATTCAAGTTCTGGTGACCTGTTTTTGCAATATATTTTTATGCTTTTATAATGTTAATTTTTTCCTGCACAGACTCTTGCCAATCGTATAACAGGCATGCTTTTGGAATTGTCTGCAGCACAGCTATTAATGCTGTTGGCTTCAGATGATGCTTTGCGGCAAAAAGTGGACGAAGCTACTGATATTATTATGTCACATAGGAGGTAAACATTTATTCTCTGTTGTGATCCCTTATTGTAAATTTTTTGCAATTGTTTTTTTCAGAGTTCAGATCGATGTGAAAAAATCTTGGAAAGTCTTGGAAATAGGAAAAGATCATGGGATTCAGACCAAAATAATTTATTACTGAATGAAAATCATGAAAAACGGTATGGCCTTTTCATTAAGTCATTGATCCCATTAACTAACATGAAACTAATCCATTCATTACAGATAAGCCTTTATTAATTGTATTTTTCAAACATACTTTGATATTTCATTCATTTTGAAAGAAATTAACACATTTAACATTAAATTTCTAGTCTGTTTAATTTGATTATCAAGTTAATTAAATGAAAGCAAATGACCAAAATTAGGAGGCTCCCTTTTACAGTCAACTGATACTTTTTTAAAGAGATAAGGAATTATTATTGGCATTAAAAGTATTTTGATTCATTAATATACTGAAGCATCAATTAAATGAAACACCCTTGAAATAGAAAATATAGCTAAAAATTGCAGGAAATTTATTCATTTGATCCATGGCTCTACCTTTTTTCATGAAAATATAACTTGGAATTAGTTTTTTGAACCTGTTTATCACTCTCTTAATCATCAGTTTTAGATCCAGGTTTTATTTTTTCAATGAATGATTTGTTTTAAATGCTGATATATTGATATGATTATGATTAATATACAATCATTTGTAATTTCCCAATAAAAAATAGTGGGGTTTGCTGTAAGTAATAAATAACGTTATTTATTAGAATTTTTGTTTTTATGTTTATTCCATCTGCATCTTTTTTACATAAGTGAAGTAAAACAGCAAATTGAACCGTACTTTAGCTTTTTTTTAAATATAATTTCATTAATCTTCTTCCCTGTATTTTAAGATCTATATTATTATTTTTTTTTAGTGAGCCAAACAGTGACACCCTGCTAGATTTAGATGTATTCACTTTGGGTAAGCGTTCTCGAAGTGGAAGCACTACTCGCAGGAGTGATGAAGAGGATGAAGATATAGATGATAATTGCCCACTTTTCTATCAGCCTGGCAAGCGAGGCTTCTATTCTCCTAGACAAGGAAAATGCACTCCTGAGCGAATGAATGCTTTTCGCAATGTGGGTCGAGTTATAGGGCTTTGTCTTCTGCAAAATGAGCTCTGTCCAATCTACTTGAATCGCCATGTTATTAAATATATCATTGGGAAGCGCATTGGCTGGCATGATCTTGCCTTTTTTGATCCCGTCCTCTACGAATCGCTGCGGCAGGTAGTTGTAGATGCTGAAGCAAAAGAAGGCAATGTTTTCTCGTCCTTGGATCTGACATTCTGCATAGATTTGAGCATTGAAGAGGCATGTATCTTTTAATACAATAATGAGTGTATTTCTGTTTCTTCAATTAGGTTCACAATTTTTTCTTTAGCTGGCATATGCCATCTCATAAGTTATCTTACATTTTAATATACAAAAGGCAAACAATGATTATTCTTCAAAAGGCATGAAAGTTATCTTTATAGTAGAACTATTCTGTAAAACTTTGTTCTGAAGGATTATCTGAATTCAAAATCTATCTTTTTTTAAAAATAGTATAAATTTTAAATTTTATGCTGAAACATTTCTTTTTGATTTTTATAATGTACAGAAATGTTTGTGGTAACTCAACAATGTAGTAAGCTCTATAAAGGAAATTTTAAATTTACTTCAACTTTTGAAAGATATCTCTTGAATTGTCTACTGTTCATTTCAGAATCCCTGGACTATGTACTTTACAAAGAGTTAATATGCAATAAATTGAGTATTTTTATTGGAATTCTGTGCCATGTTTTCAATTTGATACCTGTATGTCATTTTGGATAATACTATTTAATGCGCAACTATTGCTTGTATGGATATAATTCTTAGGGGTTATAAAACTTCCAAGATTTTTACTAACTGTGTAATATTAAATATCATGATTGAGTAGTAGAAAACAAAATTTATTCCTATTATGCATCTTTTTAAATGTGTATCAAATTGTTGGTGCTACAATTAATGCCATTTAGAAGATTTTCAGTGAAGTAGGAATTGAATTTAAATTTTGTTTTTGTTTAAATTGTGTAAAGGGGATGCTTTTTGGAATATTAATTGATATATTTGATCGGATGAATCATGCATAACTTTCATGTTAAGCAAGAGGGAAAAGGCATTTTAATATATAGACAAGTAACTAATAAATATTAAGTGCAGGAATCTACCTTTATTCTGTTTTAATTCTATGGATGAATTCTTATTTTAGATTTTTTTTAAATGTTCTAAAATATGCTCAAGTAAATTTCTTTTGTGTGTAATCTGCAATGACTATACTTGACTAGTATGACTATACATATATTTTGAATTATTATACTTTCTGGTTGACTTAACCTAAAGTTAACATAGAACTAACTATATTTGTAGACAAAATATCACATACTAAATTTCTTTACATTTTTGAGTTATTGTATTTACATTGTAGATTTACAAACCTATAGAATTAGTCAACAATTAATATTTTGACAAATTAATTCAAAATTTGATAGAATCTCTTTAGATGCTAAAACTTAAAACCAAGTTTCATTTAATTTTAAGTGGATATGATTTTGAATTAATATATTTTACATGCTTGAGAAAGTACAATTTGGCAGACAATCAACCTACCTTTATATTTGATTAAAAAATTATCTATATTCAAGATGCTGAATTTTATTTGTCTACCTTTTTTACATCTTTTATTTACCACATTCACTTGTAATTGGACAACTAGCCATAAAACCAGTTTCATATCATTTTCTCATTTTGTTTACTCTGAAAACTATTATGATTTATCAGGACTTTAAAGTGAAAGGAAAATGGTCTTGACTAATAAATTTAGGTTGGAACTTCATAAGTATATTTTAATTGATTAAAAATTTACATATTATGTATATAGGGAAGATTTTTTTTTTCTTTCCAAACTTTCCAAATACTTAAATATATCGAAAGGAGAATAAAAATTGAAATCCAAGAATTTAATAAACATCTATGAAATAGATTGTTCTTTAAAAAAAGTCCATGTATTACACACTACAGTTTAAAACTTATAAATAATTAAAATCATTTCTTTGATTTATTTATGCTCTTGATTTTATTCTTATAGGGTGGAGGAAATGTCGAATTGATTCCTGGTGGAAGAGATATCGAAGTCAATGCACAAAATGTTTATGATTACATTAGAAGATATGCTGAATATCGGATGATTCGATCACAAGAAAAAGCCTTGGATGTAAGTACAGCTGAGCAAGTTTCAATAAATTTTTGTCTGTTTTGAATTTTATATGATTATATTAATGCCCCAAATCCATCATTATAGGCCTTGCGTTCCGGTGTATATGATGTTTTACCATCTAGTGCTTTTGATGGTCTGACTGCTGAAGATTTCCGTTTACTTTTGAATGGTGTTGGTGAAATAAATGTCCAGACTTTAATCAGCTATACTTCTTTCAATGATGAAAGTGGTATGTTTTAATTTCTTTATTAAATATTTATAAAAATATTTCGTTTGATTATACTAACTGTTAATGCATATCTTTGTTATCTCTGTAGCTGAAGGTGCGGATCGTTTACTCCGATTCAAAAGATGGTTTTGGTCAATAGTGGAAAAGATGTCAAATTTTGAGAAGCAAGATTTGGTAAATTTCTTTTCTTTTCTTTTTTTTAAAAAACAAACAAACATTATAATTAGAGATGCATAAGATTTTTCATTATCAATGTTGCCAATACAAAATCAAGCTGACAAGGATGCAATTCTTCTGTAAATTAGTTTTCCACATTAAAAAAAAAAACTTCTGATCATTTCCCTTTGTTTTAAAATTTTTCTGTAATTTATCATAAAAAATTATTAATATTTCCACAATATTTGTATTTATAAGGGAGATAAGATTTTAAAAAAATTTTCCTTCGGATCTTAAGGCAAAATAGGATGGAGTGAAGAAATTGAAATATACATTGAGTGTAGGATGTATTGAAAGTGTATGTCGAATGTTCACAATCTTTGCTAAAGATACTTTGAATAATGTACTATTGTTAGCTGCATCAGCAATTAATCTTGTTTGTAGGAAGCATTCTCTTTGATATTATGAAAGGTTATCCTGATTTGGTGACTATATCATTAGTATTGCAGAAAGAAGTACTCATCACTTGGAAGGGCACAATTATCCTGCCAGTGTATAGCAGCCACTGGAATACTGATAGATAGTAGTTGAAAACTCCAGACATTTTTCACCAGCTTTAAAAAGAACATATATCATTCTCTTCTGTTTTCATGATCCTACAGTTGATTGAGCTTTAGTATTAGGAACTCAGTCATCACTTCTGAAACTAATAGATTAAGTGATGTAGCATGCGATACCATTTGCAGTATGAAATATGAGCTTATGTATATATATATTTAAAAAAATCTGCTGCTTAATTGTATAAAACAAACTAACTTGCACATAAAGTAGGTAGAAATCTTTGCAAAAAAAAAAAATTAACTGCAGCGAATTACAGAGCAGATGTTCTTATCAAATTAATAATAGGGGGAAAAGAAGTAATAAATAAATTTTAAAAATATTGTAAAAAATTTATAAAATGGTTTAAAGAGATACGAATCAGTTTGAGATTTGATAATTCTGATAGAATTGTTTTTATTTAATTTGTTTATATCTAAATGTGCTCACTATTTACACTTCCAACTGTATAAATTATTCCTGAATTTTAAGATTCCTTTACACATCTTATTATATCCATAACTAGAGTATTAACTTAAAAAAAAAAACTTTCTAGCAGTAGAGTATTAGTTGTAAAGGAATAAATTTTAGAACTGTACTGAAGGAGAGAAATAATTATTACATAACATATATCAGTTTACATTAAGTTTTAATTTTGTCTGATTTTCTACAAACTCTAATGATGTCAAAGGCTGGTATCTAATAGTTTATTTTGCTGGCAATAAAAACTTTTGTTTTAAAATAGTTTTTTTTTTATGAAGTCATTAAAATATTTTTCCCCCCTCTCTTCACCAGGTGTACTTTTGGACTGGAAGTGCTGCTTTACCCGCCAGTGAAGAAGGCTTCCAGCCCATGCCCAGCATAACCATACGACCTGCTGATGACCACTTTTTCCCCACAGCCAACACATGTATATCCCGACTTTACATTCCTCTCTATTCGTCTAAAACAATTCTACGTTCAAAACTCCTGTTAGCAATCAAAACTAAAAACTTTGGTTTTGTCTAATCATGAACTTTCTTAGCTATCATTTGTATTATTTAAAATCTTTCCTGTGATGTTCTGACAAATATTATAGAGTGCAAATAGCATAATAATCATACTGTTTTGTGTAATAGACTGGAAGGAAGCTTCCCTTTCCTAACGTCTTTGTGTGAAAAATAAAAGTGTTTTATATGAAAGGTGTTTTTGTCTTTATTTTCCAACACTATACTGCATAACAACGGATTGCAAGTCGCTTTTGCCTACGTATTAGAATGGGTTTAATTGATCAAAATGGGATGAAAGGAGGGAATGCTTAGATTTAACAATGGATATTTGCTGATTTATGAGACATAAGCATTACAGATAGTAATTCTGAAGGAAAAATGCACTAATGCTCTGGAAAATATTTCAGAGTAATTTTATATAATATAAGGGGCATAAATATTATATTATACACTGAAGTGACAAAAGTCTTGGGATAGCAATATGCAAATATACAGGTGGCAGTAGTATCGCAGCGAAAAAGTATAAATGCGCAGTTCGTTTTCCAGAGCTTTCATTTGTGTTCAAGTTATTCATCTGAACAGGTTTTTCATGATTTATAGCGGCAAGACAAGAATTAACAGACTTTGAACGTGAAATGTTAGTTGGAGCTAGACGCAAGGGTCATTCCATTGCGGATATCGTTAGTGAATTCAACATTCCGAGATCCACAGTATCAAGAGTGTGCCGAGAGTATGAAATTTCAGGCATCACATCCCATCATGGACAGCGCAGTGGGCGACCACCTGCACTTAACGACAGAGACCACCGACGTCAGTGTAGAATGGTCAATGTTAATAGACACGCAACACTTAGTCAAATAACTGCAGGAATCAATGTGGGACGTGTCCGATAGGACTGTGCGGCGAAATTTGTCTTCTTTGGGCTAGGACAGCAGAAGACCGACTCGAGTGCCTTTACTGACAGCACGACGTCGCCTGCAGCGACTCTCCTGGGCTCGTGAGCATATCGACTGGTCCCTAGACCAGTGGAAAAACGTGGCGTGATCAGATGAGTCACGATTTCAGTTGTTACGAGCTGATGGTAGAGTTCGAGTGTGGCGCAGACCCCACGAAGCCATGGACCCAAACTGTCAGCAAGGCACTGTTCAAGCTGATGGTGGCTGCATAATGGTGTGGGCTGTTTTTACATGGCATGGACTCGGTCCTCTGGTGCAACTGAACCGATCATTGACTGGAAATGGTTATGTTCAGCTGCTTGCAGATCACTTGCAGCCATTCATGGACTTCACGTACCCACACAACGATGGGATTTTTATGGATGACAATGCGTCATGTCACCGGGCCAGAACTGTTCACGATTGGTTTGAAGAACATTCCGGACAATTCCAGCGCATGATCTGGCCACCTAGATCGCCCGATATGAATCCCATCGTGCATTTATGGGACATCATCGAAAAGTCCGTTCGTGCCCAAACTCCTGCACCATCCACACTTTCACAATTATGGACGTCTATACAGACAGCATGGCTCAATATTCCTGCAGAGGACTTCCAATGTCTTGTGGACTCCATGATACGTCGAGTTGTTGCACTTCGCCAGGCAAAAGGAGGACCGACACTATATTAACAGTCATCCCATGACTTTTGTCACTTCAGTGTAAATGAGACTTTCCTATTCACGGTTTCTATATTCGAGGCATATTTATGGAACATATACCCCGCGAATAAAGAGCTTTTACTGTACTTTAATATGGAATTTTAAAAGTGGATGTTTTGCATATGTGTAGATATCATCCGTACGCTTAGCATTGTGTATTTAGAACCAGATTTCCACCACATTTTAGACTTACTTAATGGTATTATGAATCGAGACTACTGTGTTATTTGAAGGGTCCGTAGTTCAGCTTATAGCTCTTATCGTTCCTTTTCGGTGGTCTTAAGCTCGAGTCTAGAAGCCAAGGAATAATTTTAGCTTTTTTATTCCTTTTTTTCTTCTCCATACTTATTTTATATATACTACGAAATATATTTTATATATACAACCCATTTTCATACTTCCTAAAATAAAATTTGACATCAAAATGTCAATGAATTTACTTGAAATTTGAAGTTTCGATGTCTTGCACATGCGCAGATATTATCCATTCGCATTGTGCATTTAGAACCATATTTCCATCACATTTGAAACTTAGTATTAAGAATTTTAATCTGCTGGCAATTCTTATTTAAAAATTTTCCGGGAAAATTTATTGTTAATAATGTTTTGTTTTCTTCACCAAAATTGTACGAGAGAACATCCCCTACCTCTTTGCTGGAAATCAACTGTGACCATGACTCCCAGACTGCTCTGGTTAGACTAAAAATTGGCCACTTTAACAACTTTTCCCTTGAAAGTGTTAGAAAAATCCAAGCCACTTGTGCTAAATGTTGTGACCATCCAGCTTCACAAGATCATATTTTTAATTGCTTCGGACTTTCTAAAGGAGACATCCAATCCCTTTAATCTGACGATTTTTTCGAATTTTTAATTAATTACTTTTGGCCCTTTGAAAATATTATCGCGCAAAAATAATTTTACATCGCATTTAAGTTTAAAAAATAATCTGTTCAACGATGCTAATGTTTTGATTTATAAATTAAAATTCTATTTTTCATGAAATTTTAAAAATATAATTTTATCATTCTTCAACAATCAACAAAAAATAAAATTTAATCTGCGTAAGAAAAAAAAATCAGCTATTATTACCGTGTTGCCATCACATTCATGAAAGCTTTGATTAAAAAATAAGTTAATTATTACTGCGAATTAAATCTAGAAAAAGTAGTTTTCAGTTTTTGACTGAATGAACTGAAATAATTAGGAAATGTGATTATTTTTATCTATTTTCTTAAATAGATAAAAATATAAAATTTTCTAATATTGCTTGCAATGTCTATGTTATTAATTCATTAAATCAGTCGTTTTCTCAGGTAAACATAGTTTAATATATATAGAATATCCATTCAAATTATAATGGCAATGATTCAAGGTCCAGTTCTTAAGGTGGGTTCACACGAGGCTTATTCCCACAATAGAAGATCAGGCCTACTTCGCTATTTTAAAAAAAAAAGAATAGGCCTGTTATGCTTGAACACTGATTTTCCGCATACGAGACTGTTACCTAGAGAACCAAGCCACTGGAATCATCTGCGAGAGAATCAAGTAATCAGGATATAAGCTTTACCAAAACTTTGAGTGCAATTTTCTCGAAATTTACTGGTCGCGTTTTAACATGTACCTTAATGAACATTCTAAATCTATACTATCATGATGAAAATCTCATCCCGATCTCAGATTTCAACCGTTTGTCCCCCCCCCCCTTCCTTGTGAGTTTCAAGGAACAGGTGATGAATCTCTCCACCATTAACGTCGAGTTTTGAAGCAACACTAGGGCTATTTTGGGACGGACCTCATCATTTTGAACCACGGTCAGATGACATCTGAGCTGGCACCCCCTCTCTAACTTCCTCACCACTGCAGCGAGAGAACATTTGACCCCGACAGATTTAACATGCACCAAACCTACTTACACGACGGTTCTTAGGTGGAATCAAGCCTCGAACCTGCAACCCTCGGAAAATCACGTGACCACAACGGAACAATGGCAAATAATTGTCCCATCGGGACAAACGGTGTCTGCGTTGTCTCAACTGTTCACATGAGGACAATGCCGGGACAACAGCAGAGAGGCAACGATTGCGGACAATAATAAGCCTCCTGGGAACCCACCTTTATTTTAAAAATCTTTTGTAAAAGATATAAATAAAGTTTACTACTGTTAAAATGATCTAAATGAAGTAAATAGTTATATTTTATGTAACTTGAATCAGTAAATGCACTGATGAATTACGAATTTTGCATTTCTTCATACTCTGCTCTATGAGCCGTATTTAGCAAAATATTCTTCAGACACTAATGTCTAAACTTATAATAAAACTCAGTTTGTGTGTGTGTGTGGGTGTTGGTGCTTTACAGGCCATTCTACCTACAGCTACGAAAAATGACACGTGCAGTAAATCAAATGATTGAGAGTGCACTTTACTTTTAATTTATAAATCCGACTTTCAACATAAATAACACATTATCGAGAAGCTGAAACTTGTCTATATCTATACTTATAATAAAGCTCAATGTGTGTGCGTTGGCGCTCTACAGGCCAGACCGTTGGACCTACAGCTACCAAATTTAGTGTATGTATTACAAACTACATGCATACCTTGTACATGTATACCTTGTCGGGAATGTGCAACTCGGAGCCATTTTTTCGAATTTTTTTATTAGACTTTGAATAAATTAAAATTTAAGCGAAATTTCGACGTTTTTCCACTATAACTTCCGAAAATATGATCACACAAACATGATTTTTACATCCATTTAAAGATTAAAAAGCTTTCTAATGGTATCAGTATTTTAATGCATAACTTAAGCTTCTATTTTTAACGAATCTTTAAAGAAATATTTTAACCATGTTTTTTTAGCACATGACTGGATAAAATAAAAGAAAACAATGACGGAAGTTCAAATAAGAAAAACTATTATCGCAAATCAAGTCTAAAGAAATGCACCTTTTAGAACATGACTGAATAAAATAAAAGAAATATAAAATGTGATATTTTCTAAAAAAATCAATGCAAAACAAAGGTTTCTATAATTGTTTGCAACATCTAAATCTTTTATTCAATAATTTTTTTCCCTTTTTCGCTTTCTTTAAAAAAACATATTTAATATTTTGGCAACATCACCGGAAAAAACATTTTTAATATTTTGGAAGCGCAACCGATAAATTGTTAGAGCATCAAACTCAACAAGTTTTTCCGAATAAAGTTACCGACTCTTTAACTACTAATAACTGAATCTTTTAACTTTAACTATTTCTTAAATTTTGTACTGATTTTAAAGAAAAAATAACATATATATTTTTAATCATATTTATAATAAAGCTCAATGTGTGTGTGTTGGCACTCTATAGGCCAGACCGTAGGATCTACAGCTACCAAATTTGTTACATGTATACTTTGGGGATCGGGAATGAGCACCTCGGAACCCTATTTTCGAATTTTTAAATTAGAATTTGAATTAATTAAAAATTAAGCAAAATTTAGACGTTTTCCCGCTATAAATTCTGAAAATATTATTGCAATAAGATGATTTATACTTTGCTCTGAGACTCATATTTAACAAAATATTTTTGCTAATATTTTAGTTGAATCAATAAATCTTCTAAATCAATCATTAAAATTGACTGACATAAAAAAAGGAATATTATTATTAAAAAGTGCTCTTTTAAATCTTTTCGTCCACTAATTTCATGCCAATCAATGTCCGGAATTACTCCAAGTCTGATAATGAAATGAATATATGTTTTCGTATATGAATGAATGTGTGTGTGTGGTAGTGCTCTACACACCAGACCATATGATCTAGGGATATCGCACTTGGTGTATTCATATTTACTTAAGAGGATGAAAAAGTATACCTAGGCGGATTTTTTTTTGGGGGGGGGGGGGCTTTAATTTAAATTGCGCAAACATTTTAAATTTTTCTGCGATAATTTCCACGAATATTACAGTGTAAAACTGTTTTTTAAATCCTCTTAAAAATGACTTTTTACACTTTTACCATTGTTTTAATTTATAAATTCAGATTCTAATTTTAATGAATATTTTTAAAAAATATTATAGTAGTATTTTCTAACAGTTAATTTCTCACAAAATGAAAGTAGAACTTAACCTGCAAGAATACGTTAAGAGTGTACCAGTGATTGCCGTCGCTTTGACAAAATCTCAAACTGAATAATTAAATTAACTCTTATTGAAGATTAAACGGAGGATAGTGGGATGTACAGCACGTGTTTAAAAGGAAGCGCGATGTTATGGAACAAATATTAAATGTGATATTTTAAACACAATTTCATGACAACTTATTACGAATAAGAAAGGTAAATAATGCAATGAATAAATGATCGTGAGGCTTCTATAATAATTTGAGTTATGTGCCTATCAAAGTTTAAACATATTTGACGGAGAAGTTATAAAGAGAGGAAGGCACATAAGTATTTAATTGAAAAGTTTAGAAAGCATTACTCATGGCGAACCAGCTGGTCGCCAAAGGCGGCTAGTCTGCAATGAAGGTAAGCGCGCGTTCGTGTGCGCATGTGTGTTGGTGTTCCACAAAACTGACCATTTGACCTAGAGAGCTATTAAACTTGGCACATACAGGTTTTGGAAGATGGAAATGGGCATTTCGGAGCAATTTTTGAATTTTTTTAATTACTTAAAAATATAGCGAAAAGTTTAAGTTTCTCTGTGATAACTTCTGAAAATACTATGGAACAAAACAGATTTTTACATCAGCTTAGTTTTAAAAATTATATTTTCAATCTTACTAATGTAAATTAAATTTAACAAGCATTTTGTAAGTACACACACATATACACATTCGGGTCATGAGGGGTCAATACTTTTGGACATTGTCCGATGCCCTCACAGAAAAAATCCCTTATTTTGAGTCCTTGCCTATTAGTGACTCTTGAAGAAGTTTTCAGGCCGGATTCTTTTTCTTTTGGTTATAGTTTTGATTCGGTTGTATTCCTTTTTACTTGGCTTATTTTGTTAATTAATTTAGATTCATTTGTATTTTAGTTGTAGCTGCATTTGCGCTCACTAAATACAATGATTGATTTGTAAAATTTTAATAGCATCGATTCTGACGAGAGAAAGGGAGCAAGTGGTAAAGTCCCCTAATTTTAAATAAAGAAAGATGTAAAATCGTACTTTAGTGTGCTATTTGTTACTTCTAAGATGCCAAGTCGCCAATAAAGATGGCTTACAAAATAAATAATTCTGCAAAACAGTTACGATTATTACTTTCTGTATTGAAATTATGATTTTTATTGATAAGCATAGTTTTGTTTGAGAAGATTTTTTTAAATATTTAAGGTCACTACTTCAACTCTAAAAAAAACATCTAACGACTTCACTAGCAGCGGGAACAGCAACATAGTAGCTTTGCTAGCACTGGAACTTTCGAATAATTCAGAAGAAATGGAATAAAACAGACACTTGATGCCCTCGGCATCTGAAAAAGGCACTGGATACAATTTTTTAAAATTGAAAATACAATCTAAGGCTTTGCTAGCTGCGGGATCTGGAAACCAGTACCTTCGCTAGCTCATTAAGGATTTAGAGAATAACAAAAACAGCACTAGGAAAAATGAAATCACCCATCCCTAATAGTTTACGCTACTAAAGACTAGAACATTTAGAAAAAATTTAAAGGAAGAAATGCACTTACTCGGTTCAACTAATTCTTCATTTGAGCAGGGAACCATTTCCATAAAAAAATAAAAGCATAATTTTTCAATGATGCAAAAATTCTGTCTGCGCCATATATATTTTTAATTATAGACATCGAATTCACAAATATTGATCATAATATTTTTTTATCATAATATCTCTGATTATCCCAGTTAGCATACATCGGATTGTCTAATACTCGTAGATTAATCAAATAATTACAGACAATTCGGGAAAAGAACAACAAATCTTAAATTCAATTCCGTTAGAATGGCATGATAATATTAAAATAAAAAATGTGAAATAAAGCCAAACGATTCAAAAAGCTGGAGCAGATGTTTTTAGTTTCCGTTCTGATAAAATTCGCAAACAGACGATTTTAATTAATGTGCCATAATTCGGTAAGAAATGGATAAATACTTTAGGTTAATAATAAACTTTAAAAATAGTACTGAATGTTTTATTAGCAGTAATAATAATTTCAACTATAAAACAAAACTTAATTAAATTCTTTAATGGATGTTTATTGATCGATTACTTTTTCTTACAAAACTGCTATAGTAGATGTATAACTCAACAAGCGAAAAAATTTAAACAAATCAGTATTAGAGTTATTAGGAAAATTATTCGGTTTGCATTTTTTGGGTTACCATATTGTGATAAATTCGGGACGATGGGAGAGGGCAAACTGAAGTACGATTAAACCGCAAGTTACATTGTTTTGCAATTATAACTGATTGAATTATGGAAATTTATAAAAAGTATGATTTTAAACCGCTCCATCGTCTGTGTTGAAGAAATTAGCCAAACAGCGTTAGGACTTTTCCCCAAGATGGATTATCTAGCATAATGAAATTGTTGATTGCCCTAATTCTCTATTCACTTCTTATGGCATCGTGTGATTTTTCTTATTTCTATGATTAAAATTCTCTCCTTTTTATTCCCATTTTGAGTATATGAATTCAATAAAAGAAAATTCATAACTGACCTGGGAAGCAGTTTCACAAAAACGATTACATGGCTAATTTTGATTATTTAAAAAAAGGGCAGAAGTGGATTTCAGTCAAAAAAGATTGACAGAGATGCAATAAATTTTGACCAATGAATTTTATAAATTCATTGGTCAAAATTTATTGCATAGCTTTTGTTTATGCATTTGTTTTATTCAATTTAGTTATTGCATTGCTTTTGTTTTATGCCACAGTTTCAGATAATTCTTAATCACACCAATGCGCATTTTCTTATAATTATCTTAATTGCACGCTAAAAAATTTTTATTACTAAAGAACCAATATAGATAAAACCTGTTGGATTGGTGTTTCCTTCGAAATAATTCCAATGAGAATTATATGTTTTTGTCATCTTTCATGCAAGGAGTTAAATGCTTATTACAAATCTCGTTTTACCACCTTCATCTTGTTTGGTACACTTCTTCATGAGAGTCATTCCCCATAAGCAGCTTCTTTACTAGAAAGGGGAAAAACGGTGCATGGGCGAAATCGAGAATACGTTGATTGTGGAAATATCGGAAAGTGATGCCATAAGAAGTAAATTGCCACCAGAAGATATACATGGCATTATAATGGAGCACTTGTTTGTGGAGCATGAAAGTTTTGAATACCCGTAATCACAAGTTACTCACATAAACTGAACTTATTTGAAAATGAGCAAATATATTCTGACAAACGGATCACGTAATATTTTGTACTGATTTATGAGAAATGGCTTATTAATTAACATATGAAAAATAAATAACCAAGAATTTCTGAATTTAGATTAAAAATCTGTTCTTCAAATGCCACAAATTCAAGAAAAAAACCAAGAATTCATTCAAAAAAATGTATCTAGCTGTGAAATTATGATTTTACTTCGACGAAATTTAAATTGTGATACTTTGATAAGTTTTAAACATTTTGAATTAAATAAGCTCTTTAAACTTTCAGAGAATCACATTTCCACAGTAGAGATGAAGAAAAGATATGAGAAGAGATTTTGTTTTATAATTGTTAAAATATTACTTTTTCCAATGCAATGAAAGTCTGTATTTTTTTATGCGATTTCACCAATGTTTAATAATAAATTATGTCTAACATACTCTGTTTAACTGAGATACTATTAAATAAAAAAAACACACAGATACATTGTAAAATATTCAATAAGAAATAAAATATTTTGAGACATAACATTTTCAAATAACATTAAATCTTGCATTACTGCATATTCCCAGAATGAACTCGAAATCCATCAAATAACATTTAGTACCCAATTGCATTATGATGTCTAAATGTTAATTTTACCGAACTTATTATTATTATTATTATATGCTAAATATATATTTGAATTCAAGATGTACTTAGAATCAATAATTTATACTAACACATGCATGGTGAATAGTTCATTTGTGTGTGTGTGTGTTGATTTTTATACAAACTTAGCATTAAATTGAGAAAAATAGGATAATTTAAAGAAATCGAAATAGGTTGCATTGAATGCAAGTAACTTAGCTGAAAATTTCTATTTAATGTATAAAAAAGGCCATTTATTATACAGATTTTTATCAATATGTGGGCGGAAGTTTTTGTGTACATGACCTATAAACGTAAGAAAAAAAATGTTTTACATTTTTTATGTTGTTGTTAATCATTTGAATTCACACAGAAACGAAACGAAAAGAAAATTTTCTTTTATTCAAATCGAAAAAAGAATCTGAAGTGCTAATTTAATTTAAAAACAATTCTAATATAATAAAAAACAAATGAATTTAATAAAATTAGAAAACCCCTTCACCCTTTTCACAAACTGTTTTGATTTCATTTACATTCTATTAGATACATAATTTTAAAAAAAAGAAACGCAAAATAGGACATTCTTTACAAAATTCACTCTACCCACTTCTAGCACCAGTATAAAAACTTATATATTTTCCCTTTCTCACATGAAAGATATTATAATTATAAACGTAGTATTATTTTTCAACTCTGAACTGAAACGATATGATAATTTTTCTTTTCATTGAGCTCACAGTCGACACAAAATTCTAATTCCATATCGACACTACTATAGAAAAATAAGAGTGCCGACTCGAATACCTTTGCAAACTTGAGCCATATTTGCAAGGAAAGAAAGTGCAAGGATGAGATATTATCACTTCTTTTGAGAAACAAGTTGAAAGCTGTCATGTCTTTCATAGATATTTGACTGTTAACAATGGCAGTAAGGACATTAGAAGAACGCACTTCCGCAGGTGCCCCTCTGTGAATGTTTCTTCCTGCGGGTGTGTCCGATCTTGAGAGAAAAATATCACAGTTAGGTAATTCCAGCTGCTACTCACGAGACGTCCGCAAAAGTTGTCGCTTATTAGAGAGAATAAATCTTTGCTTGAAAAGAAATTTATAACAGACTTACTGGCAATGTTGGGATTTTCACTTTTGCCAACATTTTTTGATGAATTAAATTTTTTTCAGCTTTATTTAATGTTTTTAAATGTTCTTTTATTGGACAAAGTTCTATTTTTAGATAGAAATAGAATTATATATTTTGCAACAAGTTTAGAGAAAAAAAATGCATTTTTGAATATTTTAATTATAATTTATCAGATTTGAGGTTTTTCTAATCCTTTATTAAAGAAGTGGAAAGGAGTAGTGCAATATGACACGCTTTTTCCAATTCTGCATTCGTGACTATCTCGAAAACCAAAAGCGTGTTCCTCGAGATTCTCGCTGGAGGCATATGGCCGACCACCCCGCCACCACTGAACGTGGCAGTAGACAATCTCGCTGGAGGCACTGTGTATTTTGAAATAATGAATTATGAATGGGATATCTTTCTTGGTATTGTTACTGATTTTATATATATATATATATATATATATATATATATATATGATACAGAGTTATATACATTTGAAAAGAAGAAAGCAATGAAGTTTGAGGGGTAGATAACTTTGCACAATGGAATGGAATTGCAGTTGCACTTATAAAATTAATAGTTTGCAAAATCAACTAGTGATTGAACAATAATTGCTTATTTCTCTGCAATTTTATCATTTAACTGCGAATTATATTACTCATACAGTTTAGAATTTTTATATCTGTGATATTAATCAATTGAAGATTAACAGCAAATATTTATCATCATATATTTTTAATTTAAAATTAAAAAAATATATTTAGGATTTAGCGAAGTAATTTTTCGCTGAAATGGGCCTTTTTTTTAACATCAAATTATGTTTGGCATTTAAAACAATATTGAAATACGAGAAATCACACCCACAGGGCCGAAACATTCACAAAGGCTTGAACACACCATAAGCAGGGACTGGAGTGATAAAATGAGAAATATTTACATGACATATTTACCACATTTTTTTTGTCGGATTATTTGTTTTTATTGAAAAATACGAAAGTCGAAAAAATTTGACAGTTCGGAGAGGAAAGAGATCGAAGTAGCGATCGTAGAGAGAGAGCTGAGTTGTTCTCCGCGAGGTTAGCACCCCCTCGACCGAGTGCAAGAAACGAGAAGAATAGTTCTTCGTTCGAAAAGCGAAAAATATGAAGATTTTTCAACGGCCGACCGTCTGGAAAAGGCAACGAGGGCAGGGGGGAAGTTCTCTTGCTTTTCGTCCACTTGCTTGATGTCTTCCTTTTGTTGCAGAGTGAGTGAGTGACGTTGACAGAGCGGCGAGGCAGTCCCTTCAACCGAAGCTGTCCAGAGACAGGAACGAGCTGCGATCGTTGGCGGTGAGGCTGCTCACCAGCGACGAATGGTGGAAGAGCCTGTACCACGCGATCACACCTTTCACAGTGTCGATATCGTCCAGAACGATCTGCACCACGCCCATGAACACTTTCCGCTCCATGCTGCTGTAATTACCCCACACTGTCACCTGCGATGAAGCAAGGAAAGAATCAAAACACACACACACAACATACATGCTTGATACGTTCAGTTAATTTCAACCATAATAGAGACTGCAGAATCAACATAACCCTAGTGGCACACAAATATTGCACAATACTGTATGACATTGATTAATATTCGCAATATTGTTTAATATTGTGGGATATTGTTTAATACCATATAATATCGAATAATATTGTACAATATAGTACAACAGTGATACCTGGAAATATTAGCAACCATTAACATTGAGTTGAACTAAAGAATAATGGAACTGTCATTATATATCTGCTACATATTATTAAATCCCTGCAAAGATACTCACATGGTTAGAATAATATCAAATACAGTTCGGAAAAACATTATTTATTTTTTGAAATAAGCACACTACAGAAATGAACTCCATTTATAGAATGAATTAATCAAACACACAAAACCCAAGGCCACAAAGGAAATGAAGACACCCATTAAAAAGAAGGAAAGACAAGGAATAAAGAATTACAAAATTCTAAACCATATATAAATAAAAACGCATGGGTCAAAAAGAAAAACACACACAAACACAATACCAATTGAGAAATATGAATATACATAAAACCACAATATATATAGTTAAAAATAATATGTAGCCAAGAATTAAAAAATAATAAAAATTAGGTCAATAGAAAAAGTAAGGTCAAGTAGATAAAAGTGGAAAATTAGTCGACTTAAAAATGTTTGGAGCCATATGATGAATATCAAGTAATCCAAAAATCCTATTAAAAGTCATAAAATATTTTACAAAGTGAACCTTTTAGCATATTTAAATTTAGAGCAACGTTTGGTAAAGTACTCTGGTTCCTTAAAGATCTTACCCGCTTAGCGAATAGAACCTCATCATATCAGCGTAATCAAACCATTTGTAACAATTTTTAAAAAAGCAAGAAATATCTCCTCTACAACGCTAACTAGATAAATTGAACATATCACAGAGAGAAGAAAAAGATGTTTCTTGTAGAAATCATGAAATTAAAATCCATTTTTAAAAAAATGTAAAACAAATACCGTTACAGATTGGTCTGGATAAGCTCAAAAATTTGAATTTTATTCTGACTATTTCGTTTGGAAAATTTTCTAGTTTTGCGTTTGAACTGCTTATTAAATAAGTTATACCATATGAATAGATTATAAACTAGAATGCATTGCTGAACTTAGAATATTATATTTCTTTGCACAACAGTGGTAATGATATTAACAAACTTTTTCTCGAAATTTAGACGATTAGACATCTTTTTATAAGATCAAGGGGGAAAAATCTTTTCATTACACAGAGTGGCAATATTTCTCTGTAAACTCGCTAAGAGGAATTCTATACTTTATTACCTATATTTATACACTATTCCGATTTTTCTCAGTTTCTATTTCATATGAAAGTTTAGAATCTCTATGTATGTTATTACGTCCTTTTCGAGGGATAAAGAAAAACAATTCTTTGACAGGCGTTTTAACGGCAACACCTAAACCAATTTCATCAACTAATTTTCACACTTATTGTACAAATTCATTTTATTTGTAACTCTTTTTTTTTTTTGCTGAGATTTTTCTTTAAAGTTGGTTAACATGAGTAAATTAATAAATTAATAATGTGGATGAAAAGCTATTCACCGAAGGCGAACTGATTATTAATCTTTATGAAGTCAATTTAGTCACAAAATTCTTCATTGAAATCAACTCTCTTTGTCTTTTGACAAGTCAGACATGAATTGATGAGTTCTAATTATATAAATTAAAATTGAATCTCTAAGTATCATAAAAAATGCATGGACTGTTTTAATAATTAAAAAAAACGCATTGTCAACTAGTTGGATAAAAATAATAATGTATTGTTGCAATGTATTTTCTAATTAGGAGCTAGATTTGGTGGTCACTGTTCGAGAATTTCTTAATCTATCATGGTCGTAAGCCACTTATATTTTGGTAACATAACTTAATACGAAATCTTATATGCGAAATTTGAAATCATTAGTGATACGAAACTGGAAATGTTAGATTCAAACTTGCCACTTACTTGAAGATAACAGTGCCGGAACTCAACATCTGAAAACGTCAAAATTTCTTGATACAAGGGTTCCAACGTTTTACGAGCAAGTGACGTCTTCTGCTTCGCTATGCATTTTCGGCCATCCAGCAAATATACTTTTACGTAGGGTGCTGCATAATAAAATTAAAAAAAATACGGAATTAAGATAGATTATTTAAAACAAAACTATAATTTCTGGTAAGAAAATAAATTCTGATAATTCTCTACAATTAAATCAAGAGGTCTAATAAACATCCATATTTTCGCCATTTGCTCAGAGCTGCTATTTCTGTTGTTTGACCTTTTTTTTATGGTTTCATTTTTAGAATCTTTCTATGCTAAATTACTTTTTCTTTTTAATTGCTTTGCTTTTAGCTGTTTTCTGAGAAAGATGAATTTCAATCAATAAGTTTTGTATTGTGTATACTGTTTCTGAGTTTTCTGTGTAAATCAATGCACCAGCAAAGGTACCTTTGTTCTAGTCAGTAAAACGAAAAGATTATTTTAATAATTATGATCAGTAATTTCTATTCTGTAAATTTTCATGCCTTTGAATTAGGGATCCAGGTCGCATGATATGATAAGGGGTCTCATACTTTCCCTCCTGGGACTATTTGTCACTATCCCCACTGTATTTCTCAAATGATTTCATAGATAAGTAACCTTAGGTTTTTCAACTCCAAAACTTTAAAGTCAAGATCCAGACTCTCCTCATCACCACCACCATAGAAACCTTATTTATGTTATAATAAATTTAAAGGAAAAACTTATTTATATTATAAACCTTAAAACCATAGAAACCTTATTTATGTTATAATAAATTTAAAAGAAAACCTTATTTATGTTAAAAACCTTAAAACCATAGAACCTTATTTATGTTATAATAAATTTAAATCTAAAATGTCCTCGACATTTAGCTATATGCTTCTCAAGATTTTTGGAAAAGTGGAGGTTGAAAAAAATTGCATTTGAGTGATACGGGCATAAGTTAGTGACAGTGAAATTTAAATCAGAATGTATTTCTTCCTTTGGAAAAGTAGCATTTTATAATAATAAAATAAAAATAATACTCTCGATCTATTATTTTTTTCTGGGAAAAATGGGGAAGCAGTGAATGTGGAATTTGTGCCATAGAAAATTAATTAGTTCGGTTAAAGGGAATTGAATGTGCCGTTTTTGAATCTGTGAAAGACTAAAACAGATCTCATTTTTGTTTCCATCTAAGAGTTACAGATTCAGTTCTCTAGAAAGGGAGCACTTGGAAAAGTCATATTGAATTTAAAATGAAGTGATTAAAACTGTAACCCCTAGTCATTAATTCTTTATGGTTGAGGTCACTGGGTCACTGACATTTTATCTTCTAACCTGAGTTTGTGAAAAGTTCTTTTCCAAGCATTCGATCACGTTCCATTGTTACGAGTCAGAAAAATAACTTCTACTTAATGCAGAAGCCATATACTGATTTCAAAAGTTGAAGCGTAATTTATAACCTCTCAGAAAAATCAAAAATTTAAAATATTTTCATTTCTGTGGTAAAGATTTTATTAGAAACATGGAAATACACTGATGGAAAAAAAATCCCAACACTAGAAAGGAGCTGTACTATATAAACGAAATTTGGTAGGCGTGTTTATACATCTGAAAGATGAGGTCGAAACAAATTTCGAGCTACGTGCGTAAGTGTGGCGCTAGTAGCGACACTATGAACATGCAAATGAGGTTTGCTTTAAATAAGCGCTGTAAGGTTCGTGATCGTTATTTACAGTTGAGATTTGACGTAGTGGGTTAATGTTAGTAAAGGATGCCTCTGAGAAGACGAAGAAGCCATTATCAACAGCTCACTGGGTTTGAACGAGGTCGTGTTGTAGGGCTACGAGAAGGTGGGTTTTCTTTCCACGATATTGCTGAAAGACTTGGCAGGAATGTATCCACTGTGCATGAGTATTGGCGGCAGTGGTCAAGGGAAGGTACTGCCTCAAGAAGACCAGGTCCCGGGCGACCACGTGGTACTACTGAGAGGGAAGACCATCGTATTCGGCGTATGGCTGTGGCTAATTGTACTGCGTCTGCAGCTGAAATTCGAGCTGCAGTTGGCACCACAGTGACACAACGAACTGTTACAAATCGGTTACTTCAAGGACAGCTCTGAGCCAGACGCCCTGTACAGTGCATTCCACTGACGCCAAACCACTGCCGTTTGCGACGTGAGTGGTGTCAAGCTAGAGCTCATTGGAGGACGGAGTGGTGATCTGTTGTGTTTTCTGATGAAAGACGGTTCTGCCTTGGTCGCAGTGATAGCCGTTTGTTGGTTAGAAGGAGGCCAGGTGAACGCCTGCTAGTGACCTGTCTGCGGCCGAGACACACAGGGCCTACTCCTGGAGTTATGGTTTGGGGAGCCATTTCGTATGACAGCAGGAGCACTCTCGTGGTTATCCCACGCACCCTGACTGAAAATTTGTACGTCAGTCTAGTGATACAACCTGTTGTGCTGCCATTCATGAACAGCATTCAAGGGGGTGTTTTCCAACAGAATAACGCTCGCCCTCATACCGCCGTTGAAACCCAACATGCTCTACAGAGTGTCGATATGTTGCTAGATCACCAGATCTTTCTCCAATCGAGCACGTATGGGACATCATTGGACGACAACTCCAGCGTCATCCACAAACAGCATTAACCGTCCCTGCATTGACCGCCCAAGTGCACCAGGCATGGAACTCCATCCCACAAACTGATATCCGACACCTGTACGTCACAATGCATGCACGTTTGCATGCTTGCATTCAAAATTCTGGCTGTTACACCGGTTACTAATGTACCAACATTTCACATTTGAAATGGCTCTTCTCGCCAATGGCTCTACCTGTGATCTTGAAACTTTAATCAATTAAATATGTTATCTAGACAAATGTATTCCTAAAATTTTTATTACTGTACGATAATTTTTTCTTTGTGTTGGGATTTTTTTTTCCATCAGTGTATGTTTAATCTTAACTTAAAGAATAGAAAATATTTTTTGGGAGAATGTTAATGAAAAATGGTTTTAAACAATGAAGCCAAAGAAAATAGATTAAATAAAGAGAAGAAAATGAAAAAATATCGAGGAATATTGAATGAATTCCAGTTTAAGATATTGATTAATAACCTTAAATTACAAATACTTAAGCTCTTTTCTCAGATCAGCAACGTCATCCTTCCACTAAACGTATGCTATTTTATTATCTGGTCTAAGCGAATGTTTCACGCATGTGTATCTAATGTGTATGTGTGTATTATCGATATATATATGTATGTGTGTGTATGTTGTGTATATGTATCTGTGTGTGAATTTAGTACATATATATTAGGTTAAATGTGTATTAGAATACATTAGGATAAATGTGTATTAGAATACATTAGAACAAATGTGTATTAGAATACATTAGGATAAATGTGTATTGGAATACATTAGGATAAATATGTATTATTAAGTACATATGTTGAAGCTCCAATGAGAGGTCGAAGCATTGCTTCTTGCTACATTTGATTTACATTAAGATTTTAGTGCGCAACAGTAAATATTGTTAAGAATTTGTAATACTGTTTCATCGCAAAGGTAATTTTATAGGTAACTCTGACGGAAGTAAAACGGATGACGGATTAATGACACTTAGATTTGGGAACCATTTAGTGATTTTGACGATAAAATGAAGGATTCTGGAATCAGCAGGAAGTGTGATAATAGGGCCATTAGGATGCGAATGATAACGATTCTTCTAAAAGTTTCCGTATCCTGATTAGGAAGATATAAAAAAGTTTAGAAGTCTCGTTGGAGCCAGTCAATTTAATGAAGAGCCAGCTTCGAATAGTTGAGTTGAGCTCAAGAGATTAGTAAGTTGAATATTAAGAGGTGTGCAGTCCTTGGAGCCCAGTATTTGTGTGTACAGCATCGAGCTGTGTGTTGAGTATCCAGTCATCTAGTTGAATAAATAGCGAGTCGGCAGTCAAATTCAGTTTAAGAAAATAGACAATAAAGAATGACAGACGTTTGATGGACGTTAACAACTGTACGAAGTCTCTCTAACTGCTGAGTTCCGTCTGAGATCTTTGTGCTGTTATGGTTTTTATTACCATTTAGTTATTTTATTTGTATGCTGCTGTTTATTTTTTTATGTATACCTATGTGTTTTAATAGCCTGTGTGTTCATATTTCTATGTTGAATAAATATCATTCCTTGTTATAGAGTCTATTGTATTGTTTCATCACACACATAACCATTGAGTGTCACTGATTTTTTGCATTTTTTTTTAATTTTCTGCACCAATACTTACCTATACTGCTTTTTTAGGATATAATTCATGTAAAATGTAATATAATAACATAAAATTAACAGGTTTCATTTGTATTTACTTTAAATAATTTATAAATGTTATGAAATTAAGTATTACCAATAATAAAATAACTCGAACGAAATAGACGCCACTGGGCTGCATTATTTATAGGCTTGTCCAGACCAAGTCTTACCTGGCAAGACTTTTGGATTCTTCGACATCAATCCTCTGGCTCTTATCACTTCGACTTCCAGACAGTTTCTTTTCTCGTTGATGCCCAACTGAACTTCACCGAGGGAGGGGGAGGCAAGCGCCTGCCTCCCCACTAACTGCCCTGGTCCTAGGCCTTCCACGAAACTCGAAGCTTCCCCGACTTCCGGGGGGAGACGCGATCCCCATCTGTAATGATGTGAAATAATACAAGTAAAAACTAATTTTCGGCTCATCTACAGCGTGCATAACACACTTGCAGTTCGTACATCGACAATTCATGGCACGAAGCTTGGTTGGCGTAAGGAACTATTCTAACATCAGATATAGAACATAAAAATCGATATCTATTTCATTCTAAATATATTTAAGGAATAAAATATATTAAATATACACATTCATGTGGAATAATATCGGTGTTCAGTATAAGTTAGTTTAATAATATTGTTTTTATATAATATTGTTTTTATAAGGTCTCGTAGACTTGCATTGAGATTTCCTTATGATGATTAAGATTGATTAATCATATCACTAATATTAAATTTTTGGGGGTTATTTCTTCTAATATTTTGAGATTTCGAGATCCTTTTTCAAATTATTTACATAAACTATGCAATAATAAATTAATGTAAACATATGATAGAAATTGGCCAAAAGGGAAATTGAAAAATCATAAAGAAATTCAGGCTCCATATGTATATTGAAAAGTAATAATAAAATAAACGAGCAAAATATAGGGATGAAGCAATCTGTGACTGGTTAATAACAATCTTAACAATCTGCGACCCGTACTGGATATTAAACATTCTCAGAGACAGATCGCAATAGCGAGTCACTATCAAAAAGTGAAGGAATATTTTAGGGATATTAGCTAACAGCTTTTTTTTTGGGGGGGGGATCTATTTTAGAACTGCATCACCTGAATTTGCACGCTAGCATTCGGTGTGAAGGTAATACTAGTATCAGACAGCAACATAAGACAAGCTGCATTTTGAACCTTGTTCAAAAAAAAAAAAATGTACAGGATAAAGTGCACTAAATAATATAGTCTCTTAACTGCTCGTTGTAGATTATCCCTTGCGCAGTGAAATCCGAAACTATTATTCACAATCAATGTACTGATTTTTATATACCTATATCATTGACGACAAATTTCATGAGATACTGATTATCTTAACGCTGACGTTATACTCTGGATCTGTCATTATAGTCGCAAATGGACCAATGACTGACATCAAGCATTGTTTATAGACTTTTTTCTCTCTTTTGAATGATGACCGTAGTGCCCAATGCGAAAGCTCCTTAGAATATGGTAGCTCATGCCGCTGAACTTAATATTAAGCTTATAGAGAACAGACTGGATTTGGGTAGATAACAAGATTGGAAAATATTCGATCGCCTGTCTGATTGTGAATTTCAAGTGTCTTATTGTAACCAACATCTGTTTATGTTTGTGCAAATCAGCTGATTTTTCTCTCAAGTACCATCTCATGAAATGTGACTGGCCGAAGGCTAACAAAGATATAAAAAACAGGTAGGGCCAGGACATGATAATTAACGCTGGAATGACTTAAGATATATTAAATGGCCCCATAAACAATTTGCCTTCCGTTCAATGGCATGTGAAGCCAAATATGGAAGCAATTTTATGTACTGAATTAGCCTTTATGGTACTTCATTTTCCTTTGTAAGATTTTTTTTTTAGAAACTCAACTGAAAATCTCTCTCACTTTTGTCGATTCTGTCAATTGCGTAAGCTTAAACTAGTTTCATATCACAAATTTAACATCTGTAGGGCACGTATAGGAGTTTATTATTTAAATATATCATAATTTTTAAAAATTTATGTTATGTTTTAAAACAGATTACAATAATATGTTGAAATAATTAAACTTCTTTTATAAACTTATATTAATGAAGGTAAATATTTTTTCATTAATAATATCTGTGTATTTATATTCTGCATTTCTTCAGACTGGGGTCTGTACAGAATAATAATTTAAAACAGGACAGATGAAATAAATTTATATTTTATGCCTAAATGTTTACTGCCTAATTCTTGTTCAAAACAAAATTCTAGATACATTAAAAATTCTAGATCTATCTAATGTTTGGAAATGTCTTCAATTATTCAGATTGCTGACGAAAAACATTTTGCTTTTTAAAATTATTTCTTTTTATTCTTTAGTTTAACAAAGATATTGCAACCTTTTCATATTAATTATACAATCAGAAGCTTTTAATACTAATAATCTTAATGTGCAATTTAATGTTTAAATGATAAAAGACAAACAAAGAAATATTTATGAATTGTTATTATTATTAAAGCTTTATTAAATCATATATAACAACAAATATTTTTGAAAAATATACTCTGAAAGAAAGGAAGCTATTTTCAATATCATTTATAAAAAGTTTAGTTGATGGAATTCAGAAATGATAATTGAAAGATTATAGTAAAAGAGTTTCTATTTCAGTTTCCTCCATCAAGAGGGAAAAAAAATCAATTGTTTTGGTATTTTAAAATCTCAATTCTTTCTGTGTGGGTAGATTTTAAGAGCTGTAGCGTCGTGCCAATCACTTTTACCGATGTACAAACGCACTTCCAGGCTCAGGAGCATGAGGAACAAGGAGAAGCAAATACCCATTCAAATGGTGTGGCAACAGTGAGTTGAAGGGCTTCGACACACCGGGGCGTAACGGAACGACGGTGGTTTGGCATGCTTTCAAGGAGGGAGATAGATACTGCCTGTCCATCACAAGAACTCTGCTAGACGATCTTCTATGTTTATGACGGGAGTTGGAGAAACGAGTTACTGTAGGAAGAGTTCATTTCGAGGAGGTAGAAATTCATTCAAGTTTCTTACCTTGGCACGTTTAGCGCCAAACTGGCGATACTATGTATTATTGCATTTGATTTTCGAAAACAAATTTTTTTAAAGAATCACAAAGGTGGAAATTATAATGCGCAATGATTTTCACCTTTGGTGAAAGGTGAACTCTGCAGCATCATGCACAATTTTGCCTGCTTGTGATTTTAAAGTGTCTCCTTTCTTAAATCGAAAAGGCATTTTAAAGGATGTTAAAATTTAAGAAACAAAGAAAAAAGTTAAATAATGAAATGCAGTTCATATTAACCAAAGACATGATTAATAAATCATTAATAAAATATAAAAGTATTAAGCTAAGCGAATATAAAAATCGCGCAAGCTGCGACTAAAGCGAGAAGACGAATGAGCAACAAGTGTTTTTCTTATCACTCCAGATTGGCGCCAAGAAAAAGAATAACCCCTCAGACTTCCACCCGAAACCTTCCAATCAAAAGGAATCGTCCCTTGTGCATAATGTTGCAGAGTTCACCTTTCACCAAAAGTGAAAAATCATTGCGCATTATAATTTACACCTTTGTGATTTTTTTTAAAAATTTGTTTTCGAAAATCAAATGCAACAATACATAGTATCGACAGTTTGGCGCAAAACGTGCCAAGGTTGATTGAATTTCTACCTCCGCGAAATGAACTCTTCCTACAGTAACTCGTTTCTCTAACGCCCGCCGAAAACATAGACGATCGTCTAGCAGAGTTCTTGTGATGGACAGACAGTAAGAGAGAGAGAGAGAAAGGTTAAGCTCCGCAACACCCAAGGCACGTGCAAGGAGGGACCGAAGTTTGCCCGAACAAAGCGCCACCACAAAAGCAAGAACAGGAGCCACAAGGTGGGACAGAAAGGGTGGTGGGATGTACTTACGATCGCCCTCTGCTCCTGGCCGTGCCCGTCAGTGAGGGTGTCGATCCAGAGGCCTCCTCACCGCCTGCAAGAAGACAAGAAGATCAACTCATCTAACCCCACTCTATCCGCTGCGCCCCGGATTGTGTCTCCTGTTGGTCACCACTTCAATGGTTTCGACACCTTCCGCCTCCTCAGCAAGCATTTGTGGCTACGATAGTCGGCAGTTGAGGATGCATGCACTAAACTGCCAAATGTTTCCTCTTTGGGTGCTACGCTGTGCGATTGCGATCAGGAAATACTGTTATGTACACAGGAATTTTGTCACCTTTACTACTAGAAAACTACGTGCTGGGTTTGTGTTTAGGTGTCTCCTATTTTACGAATCTCTTAGAAGAACCTGAGTTGAATGAAATAGTTGAAAAATGTTTATTTCTGAAATAATCATCAAACATTTTTTTTATATTTAGTAAATGTGATTCTTTAAATATTCATCAATAACAGTCAAAGTTTTAGATAAGATTCAAATAGATAATTCAATTTCAATTAGATAAGATTCAAAATCAATAAAATTCTGAACAAATACATTATACTTTGTTATAAATAGTATATGAATATCTTTGAATAAAGAATTGGATTATTATTGAACCAAATGTGATTTTCTTCCCAAATTTAATACAAATATGAGTATTAATGAATTATAGAATAATCTTCATAAATTTAGCATTTTTATAAATTCAGACATTATTGTTATATAAAGATAAATTTAGATTTTCCACTTCAAATTTTCCTTAAACCTTTATAAAATAAAGATTAAAAAACAAAATAGCGAAATGAAAATAAACTAAAGGAAACAAAGTGTATTGCAATTACATAATTTTTGTATTTGATAAGTTTGTCTAGAAATAAATTATCAAACTGTTCTAAAATAAGAATTCAATAGAATAGAAAATTCGACAATTTACTCTATATTAACTTCGAAATTTCAGTTCTGTGCATAATTTTAAGTAAATTTAAAAACTTCAGTTTATTCTTTGAATAATTAAATAATTTTCATAACTGTTAAATCTATCAATTTTGGTAAAAATCAGCACGCGTTATTTTACAATATTTTTCATAATATCTGAATATATGTGCAAAAGAAACTTTTTTTAGTGATTTTTCTTCTTGAATGCTTGCTACAAGAAAAGGTTACTAATCTAACAAAACATTTTCTTAAAAAAAAAAATCTCTAAAAAGGTTTAAAAATTACTGCTTCATAAAACCGTAATGAAGAAAAAGCATTAAGTTTCAAAATAAATTCAGATATATAATTTAATTTTTCAGTGATTAAAATAATAATTATTATTTACAAGTATATTTCAACAATCAGCTTTTTTATTTTTTCAAAATTTTAATCTTGTAAATAAATAAAAACAAAAATTCATATAAAAAGAATATTTTTCAACAATCCAAAATTTGTTGAACAAAAACATGCCTCTAATACGAAATTTCTGCCAAGTTCATTATCATTATCTGTATACTTGTACTTAATTATCTGTTTCTATATTTATATATAAATTCTTGTAATAAAATGATGCTTTATTTAAATAAATCTCAAAATTCGAAAGCCACATACAAAACTTTCTTTCGAGTATATATCATTTCTCTACCTTTATACTTAGTATAACATAATGCCTTTGTATATTTATGGTTAATAAAATAGTTTCTGCGGATACACAATACAGACACTTTAATTGGTACACCATATGCAAACAGTCTACTTTGAGGTTTTTTTGCAATATTTTCTGTGCAACCAAGGGCTTTATTACATTCAACTCAGAGCAAAAGCATCGATAAGAATAAGGATTGCCTAAATAACAATGTAAAAACGTGGTAAGTGGCAAAAAAAGCTAAAAACAGGATTTACAGAATTGACAGTTCTGGATTCTTTATACTTTCAGATCACATAGTTCCTTTTAAACTATAGGATAAGGTGGCAAAGAATAGTATAATGAAGTCAATAACAATTGACTGTATTAATTATAGTTCATACTTATGAGAACTATGAACAGAGTAGTTGATTGACTACCATAGCTAATATTAATGTCGCATTTACCATTATTATTGAAGAAGCGAAGAATACTGTTTTACTGATCAAGAGTAAGATAAATGAAAACCAAATCCTGAATTATCAGAATAAAATAAACGTTCAGGTCTTGCTGATAAGTCAACAGCTCATTTTTATGTTAAGAGAGAAATCATTAGTTTAGAAAAAGGATCCCATAGCAAGGGCTATAATTGAACCGGCACTTCGTTACAAAATTTCTAAGTCAAACTAACTTCAGGTCCCTTGACTCAAGTCAGAACACATTTTGAGAATAATCAGATCAAAGATTTTCTGTTCCTCTATTTCAAAGATGAAGCGATGCAGCTGCCAGTTCTGTTTAAAAGCTTGTGAAATGCTGACCATATACTTTTATTCTCTGAAATTTATCAATGACATTGAGTTTTCAGAGAGGAAGGAATGGTGTAGGGATTATAAGATGCACTTCTCAACATCTGTTTAAAACTATAATGGCACTGAACAAAATGTTATTGGTAATCAAACGCATATCGATAAATTATAATCAATGAAATTATTACCTCACTTATAGAATAAGATATTGGTCCGAAGGACATAGAATATTTTTAACATCCTGCCAGTGAAGATCTAGACTCAACAAAGAAGATTATGAAATGTAGTTGATAGAATAAATTCAAATCTAATAATTTATAATGAATAAATCTGTGCTTTTCTGAATCTCTAAGATTGAAAATGCTATCTAGTAAGCATAAGTTTAATGCTTATATTATTATTTATATTATATTATTATATAAATAATATATATAAGTTATATTATTTTGCTGAATCCATACAAAGAGGAATTTTAAAAGTTTCGCAATAAGAACTTCTCAGTTAGCATATCCAATAAAG
>JAPMOQ010056038.1:446909-466717 GCA_026543055.1 Argiope trifasciata
GTGTGTGTGTGTGTGTGTGTGTGTGTGTGTGTGTGTGTGTCCTCAATATTCTCATTCTAAATATTATTATAAGAATATATTTTATAAAGAATAAGCAATGAAAAAAAATAAACCTCAAAATAATTTTCATACCTCAAAAAAGTGAAAGCCTAAATTTATTACTACGCTCCTGAATTCTTTCAGATAAGTTTTTATCTAATAACTTTGAAGAAAGAGTAAATTTAATTTTAAAAGAACAAATGAATTTTGCATTTTTTTTATCTCTTCAGATACATTTTTCGGGGATATATTTATTAATTGGAATTTATGTTTTTAATTCTAATTATAAAAATGTAGACGATAATGCGTATTTATTATTGTTCTCTTTAAAATGTCAAAAATATGTTGTAGGTATGGAATTTGTGAAGAATGATGTTTAGCCTTTCTGCTACTCAGTGCGTATTATAGATTAAGATCCATTTAACTTTTCATCAACAACAACAACAACAAAATGTGTGAGGAAAACTCTACGAAGGAAATGGCTCTATACATGCATAATCATACATGTCCTCAATATTCTCATTCTAATTATATTTTATAAAGAATAAGCGATGAAAAAAATAAACCTCAAAATAATTTTCATACCTCAAAAAAGTGAATGTGATGGAATCATTTAATAAAGACTATTAAAAAAACATTTCCGAGATGAACAAACGAGGTTTCTGAAATTTGAAGTTATGAATTTTCCGCGGAATTCAGTTCCCCTCTGACGTATCCTGTCCGAAAGGTTCCGCCCCGCCCCGAGCCACTGCCTTAGCCACAGGATGCTTTCGGAGGCGAGGAGAGAGAGCGGGATTTGGGGGGCACTTACGTCAGGCTGTCCCCGCTTATGCTGCCGTCGGACGAAATGCTGCTGCCCGCCCGGACATCCGGCAGGACCTCTTCGCTCCGCTGCACCACGAGAGAGGACGCAGATCCGTTGCTCCGCCGGAAGAAATGGAGCTTCTTGTGCCCTTGGGAATGAGGGAGACAGGGTTACACCCCCGCACAATTCACACACAATCAGCAACTCCGAGGGCTTCAAGTTCAATGAGACTATGGTCGGAGCAACCGTCTTTTTTGCAAAAGACTATCTCACTGTTTCAGACATTGCTTTTAGTAGACGATCAGGAACTGTGTATTATTGTGGGTAAAAGTGGGTGGAATGGTCAGTTAACATTCGTGAAGTTAAGATTCTGATTGGTCGATAGGAAGCTGTGGGTCGAAGGCTTTGTGACCGCGAGCTTCATTAATACAGTAAAAGCTCTTTATTCGCGGGGCATATGTTCCATAAATATGCAGCTAATACAGAAACCGAGAATACGGAATGGTCATTTATGTGGGATTATAGAGGATACGTTCCTAGGTGACAAAATAAAAAAAAACAGCTATATAAAAAAAATCAATTTAATTGAAGTTTTCGAACATTTTGATTCATTATCTTAAGGCTTAAGCAATGGTTTGAAACATTTTGTCATTTTCTCTTGCTTGGAAGTTTTTAAAAGCTCCTTCCATTCAATCTGATAAGCAATAGTCGCATTAGCATTAGCAATTTGCATTTTAAAAATAAGACTTTGTTCCATAGACGTTCGTAAAGAAATCGCAAAGCGCATTTGCCATTTTTAAACCTTCACTAAGGTTTTTCAAATTAAAAATCACGTTTCCAGTGCTTGTTCTTGAAGCCTCTTCTTCAATGGGCTGTGAATGTAACATTTCCTACAAGTCGGTTTCAGTAAAATTCCATCTTGCGATTCAAGTCATTCCTGAATGTCACTTGATTCTATCTGTTCGAACCCATCTCGTCCTAATCCATTCACGATTTCGGCTATGTTTGCATTTAACAACATACTTTAGACAAAGTTGTGATAAGATCTATTTTACTTTTTTATTAGTCCATTTGACGGCATTTTCAAAGGATATTGGGTTGGAATCCTTCCATTATGATGTATGTACTTATCAGATCCGCGAATAAAGAAATTTTTTGCCGCGAGTATAGCAATGGGGTCGCATTTTTTTAATCCGCGAATAGTGAAAACGCGAATAAGGAGCTTTTACTGTACGCAGATAGTACGTCATCTCGGAACTGACGTCGGGAAGCTTACAATGTGCTATATAGCGACACATTGCAAATTTACGTTGCTATAGAGAGGTCGATTTAGGTATCCGGCGATCATGCTAGTAATTATAAAGACACTGAGCTTCTACCTATTTTAAGGTATCCGACTATGTTATAAACATTGGTTATCGGCCACACTGGCGAATTTTTTTTATTGTCATTCCTTGTAGTTCAGACGTTCTTCTTTACAAAACAATTTATCTTTTCTAGAAAAACAAAGACCTGGTCTATTATCCTGGGGAATTTTAAGCAAAACATGTTTTTCAGCTAAAATGTGTCTTCAACTACAATCTTAATTTTCATAAAAATACTCCACTGTTAACATATCTCTAAAACTAATAGATGTATTTACCTAAAAATTTCAGACAGTGTTTTAAATATGTGCAATGAAATGAACCAAAAGTTTGATTGTTGGTGAAATACTTTTTCATTTAAAGGTGTTTTTAGAAAAATTAAGTTGTGAATTTATGGGAAAAAAATGCATCTACACGTATATTTTTTCCCGGAAGTTCTTTGCATCTCAAAATGTTTCTTAGATGTTGGTTCATTTCATTCATCATTATATTCTATAACTTGTGTTCAAAGAAGAATAGGACTGCTGCATTACCATTTTGTGTAGAGTGTGAACCGTTTTGCTCAAATTTCACTAAAATTTACAACAAATCTTCCTATTCCACAAAATGTATTATCTTTTCAAATAATTGTTTTTGCATTCATAGTGTTTATTATCGACAATACATTTAAAAACCAAAAATAGTTTCTAAAAAATCCAATTTTTCAAAATTTTTCTTTCGGACGTAGTCGGATACCTTAAGTCTAACCACATTAAAACATTAATAACACTGATTTGAAAATCAATTCATGTAGATAAAGACAATATATTCATAACTTATTGGTAATGGAAATCTAGGTTCGTTAACTATAGAATTATTTTCAATTTTATTCTTATTTCTGCTCCGAAGGCTTTCGAATTGATACTTTCGAGCAACCCTGAAAATGCTGCAAGAGTTTTAGTATTGAAACTCCCTTTTACCTCCCAACTAATTAAACATTGGTTTCAATCGGGTATTTTGAGTTTCTTCCCTTTCAAAAATAAATTGTAAAATGAAATGTTTCAAAGACGTTTGGAAACGTTTCTGAATACATGCACCTACTAATCTCTAATCAAGTAATTTTAATTGAGAATATTCTTCGTCATTCGTCAAAACTAAAATTATAATTAATTATTGATATCATAGCTATTTAGAATTGTTTTTATCTTAGTTCAAACTCTGAATTTTTTAAAATTTTTAATTCAGTTATTAATGGTGCAAAATTTCTGAATAGATGTCTATTAAATTATACCAATCTAATCGCACATAAATAAAAAAAAAACATTAGAAAAATCATATTAAGTATAAAATAATCCTTGCAGAAATTTTAAAACTTCTTTAAAATAGTAATTTAAAAACTCCCATTTAAATATTAATGGTTTAAGACTAGATCACAATTGGATAAATATTTATAACCCGTGAAAGAGAAATATCTTACATTTGTAGTTTCTGTATTGCAAATTGTATTTAAGCGAGCATTATATTTCCGAAAACAAACTGTTTAAATATTTCTGATTCCATATTTTGAATAAAATTAAAAGGAAAATCTCTAATGGAAAAATTTGGAGAAAGTCTTCCGGATTTTTTAAAAATGAGAAACTGTTGTTATTGTTGTCTGAGAAGTAACTAAAATTTCATGTACTTTTTTGTCTTTTTTAAAATTAAGTTGTTAGCAAAATGATTGAAAAAAGTTTCAAAATCTGGAATTCAGGGAAAAAAGCCATATTTTTTCTTTGTTTAAGGAAAATCTTTTATATTTACAAAATATCTTTTTCAATATTAAATAATATCAAAATTTCATTGCAAATAAAAATTTTCCTGAGAAGGAAATTGAACTGAAAAAATATAAACTGAGAAGGAAATTTCAACATATTGATAACAGAAAATTAAATTTTATGAACTGAAAATTATCTTTAACGAATCTAAGAACTAATAAATTTAACAATAATTTTCAGTTAATGAAAATTAACTCATGTAGAAAGAAATGTTTAAAATTCTCAAAAGAACCAATTTAAAACAATGTAGGGTGGTTCGTTTCTTTGAAAGGCGGTATTTATTTGTTTATGTTTTTTTAAATATACATTTTCTTTCTTCAATAAAGACAAGGATTAGAAATTCTAATACATTGTTTTTAATATTTTCTATTGAAAAAAGTTCTGGATTAGTTCTCATAAAAATCAGTTAAGTTAATAGTTCAATTACTTCGATTTTTTTTATCTGACTTTCAAAGACTGACGTCGTCTAAGGAGGGCCTTGACAAACAGTTCACTACTAACTACAATAACTATGCTGTGTTACTATTCTACATCAAGACGTGGGTTAACTATTGCTCTAGAAGCAGTTATAAACTAGAAGAAAGGATAGTGCATTCTAAACCACACTCTGCAATATATCCGAGAAATTTGAAATCATTCAAAAGATTGCAAGTTTTTCCCAACATTTGAGTTTATTATGAAGTCAATAAATGTTTATTTCTTTAATGCTTATTTCTTATTTTGAAGTCAATAAATGTTTATTTCTTATTTTCTTCTTTTTCTGAAATATTATACATTTTAAAGAAAGGAAATGTTGAAATTTAATTTTTTTCAGCAATTATTTGATGATAAACAATTCGAAAACAGCAGCCTTAAATTATAATAAAAATAATTATTAATTATTAGTGTTTAGCTGAAAGTTAATTTTTAGCTGAAATATTTTAGCAAGAAAGAAAATATTAAAATGGTCTCGAAGAAAATAGAAAAATATTAAATTTACGATTTTTTTAATTGAGTGGAATTTTTAAAATCCCCCTCTGACTTTCTCTACTGACTTTAAATATTAAAGACAGCTTATGGGAATATGTGTGAATAATTGTAATGAAATGCACATATAAAACATTTAGAAAGGAAGTGCTTTCCGTTTTAGAGCTCCACGAAATCGCATTACAATGATAAAAGGTAAAATTAAAGCTCCCAGTTGCTTTTAAATGCGTAGAATCTATTCAAAGATCTTCTTTCAAAAAAGTCATCTCTTCAGCGCCAAGAACATGAATTCACTGTTTTAAAAAAAGATGTAAATCGGGAAATTCAATTAATCCTGCTGCTTGTCAGTTGTCACTGGTTGCCAATCCTCACTGAATTTTTTTTCTCAAAATACTGAAGTGCCTCAAGTAGATTGAAAATTTAACTTCGAAAGAGTAGACAACTTGCTACAAACAGAATTAAACGCGCTGTTTCTACAAAAACTTCACAATTATAAGACATGTATAAGTTACCAAATACTTTGCATTCGATACGTTTCTGTCAATCAAATTTGTTTATTAGAAATATTTTGATTCATTAATAGAGACCCCTCTCTAAAATTAAAATTTCAAGCTGCTTGAGACAATTCAAGCCCCAATAAATTTTGCATCATTTTAAAAACTTGTATTCAGTAAATGATTCCTTAATTTAATGTAAATTGCCTAACGGTATTACATTTCATATAAATGGAAAGTTTGCGCATTTTTTTTTAATTTTAGAAATACACTTATGCTAATATTATCCAAAGTTTTAGAATCATTAATGACATATACATACACAAATCATTAATAACCTAACGTCTTCATATTTTTTGATCAATTTATTGATGTGAATTTTCAAATTGATTTTTATGGGGTTATAAAAAGTTTTTAGTTGTATTTATATTTTTTCAGTAACTTGAAGATATGCTTAAGTTTACTAAATTTCCCCCTCTAAAATCAAGCGTTATGTTTTTAATGATATTTTAGTAAATTTTATGTGCTATGTATAAAGATATTATTTAAAAATGGATTTTCCGGTTTTTGGTACGATTAGAATTGTAAATTTAAAAAATTAATAAAAAGTAGTTTGAATTAAAATTGCAAAGAAAAATCTGATTTAAGTTCAAAACCTTTTTCATCTAAGAAATTAATAATTACATTGTTGATAGATAAAGACTCGTATTATCTGCAAACAAGAATGGTAGCGGAAGAATATTTAGAAACATTTTATGAAAATGAGTCACTTTCACGCGTTGTAAATCTTTTGAAAAATTTAAGGATTTTAACTCAGTCGAATAATTTGTTAGTCGTATAAAACTTGTTGCAAATAAACACAAAAAGTAATTGATAATCACAATCAATTTGAAATGCTTATTTAAAAATAATATTAATATTTTAGATATTTAAAACTATATTGGCATTGTGAGGGAACGAATTCTGAAAACAATTTTACTAAATCGGTTTACCATATTAGTACAAAAATTTTGGGATAATACAATTATTCACCTGCTAAAATCACGATGATTCTCTCTTTGTAATATCTTACTTAAATTTTAAAAGCAACCCACGCAGAGGGATCTCATTTTCAATAAAACTTTATTTCCGGAGACAAATATATTTGAGTTTTAGAAAATTATTCTGTTAAAGTATGTCAGATTTTATGAACTTGAACCCATGTTTTGATCCTATTCAGTAATTATTTAACATTTTTTTCATGCCTTATTTAGTAAAATGACTTTAACTCAATAAAAATGTGTGACTATCAAATGTCTTAGGATTAGTTTTAAAACAACAACAAAAAAGATCTTAAAGATGATGTTGCATTATAATTCTTCAGATGGATTCAAAGAACTATCAGTTTTGTACTGAGCATTAAATTGTAGAAATACACTTTGCAGCAACATTGGCTGTTTATGACTTATCAAGAAAGGAATGTGTACTTTGATAAATGTTTGAGAAGAGCACTGTGTTTACCTGTTCCACTCAGCTGGCTGGTACTTCTACTCTTTTTGGAGAGGTATGGATTCCTACTTGCGCTGTCCAAGTTCGAAGACCGATGGACGCTCACTTTGGCTTTGTCCATCAGGCCAACAGCAGTATCCGACAGACTGCCATCGATTTCTCGAGACGACGGATGAACGGGGCCTCCATAATCTGAAGAGCGACCCCGAAATTCCCTGAAACAGCGAACACATTCCAGTTAGGACGTTGGGGGGGAATTGTTTTTAGAGTTTCCAGTCCAATACAATAAATAGAAAGTGAACAAAAATCACATTATAAGCTGAAACATCAGTGAAATTGTTCATTATAAATAATGTTTACTGTGAGAATTAATCAAAAATGTGATAAAGAAAATATCAAGGATCACAAAAAATAGAAATTTTTTCGTTGTGAATGAAGTTCAAGTTAGTGTTTGACTTATATTTAAACTTAAATGGCCGAATTCATTGTCTATTCTGATTTGAAAACTGATCCTTCCTTCTTTCCTTTCTTTTCTTTTTTTTTTTTTGTCTGCTATATCCCAAATCTGAAATATTTTTATTTTGATTATGCGACTCCTTTATCTGTCTGTCTCCTTGTACTACTCCTTATGTACGTAATTTTAATATTTTGTGAAATTATATATTATAAAATTTTTCTTTTACATTTCAAAGATTAGAAATTTTAATTTCCCGAAGATTTCCGTGAGTATTTGGAATGTCCTGTATTTTTTTACCACCCGAAAAAGAAAATGTGTGAGGTGTAGAGCTCCGAGGGCCTTGTTCTAGACTATTTTGCTATAAAAGAATACTGACTCGAAGGTGCGACTGTTCCTGTGGAAGGCACTGCTGAGGTTGAACTTAGAACTGGACTCGGAGTCGCTCCTATCAGGACTGACCAGGGGACTGGAGGCGCTCACGCCCAGGGCTGCTGCCATCCTCGAGCCACCACCCCTCCGTGGGGCCGAGAAACGGTCATATTCGCTCCCAAAAGAACCTGCAACGTGATAAGAATAAAATTTCCAGTTTTGAAATTGTAAGGATATAAATTTTTAAAATTACACCATCTTGAAAGCAGCCCATTTATTTATCAAAAGTCAATGGAATTTTTCTATCAGTTGAATAACATTCCATTAACTTATTTCAAATTAGTTTTAAAATTTTCTTGATTTTTTTCTCCTTTTTATAAAGAATAAATGATAATGACGAATTAAATGATATTAATGATAATCGATTAAGATGAATTATTCCTTGATGTGTACGAATTTATATCATCTCTTCATTAGAGGGCATTTTCGATTTGGGGTATCTTTTGTTATCCCATACCATTTAAGAATGTAAAAGATACTGAATAATGATTTTTTGGAAAAAATTAGTAGCTTTTTTTTAAAAAATAAATAACAAGAATTCTGAAAGTTATGCATTGCATACGAAGAAACTAGAAATAATCCAAGTGAAGGTTGGCTCACAAAAACCTACAAATTATCGTAAAAAAAACTTTCGTTTCCTTAATCCTTGATTTTATATTTAATTTCTATTTCCATCCATTTACTTTTTAAACTTAGACTTCTAAATGATTAATTATGTTGTAAAAAATATTTATAATATTTATTGGCAGTCTGAAATGGGCGGAACTTTAAAAAGACTGTGAATATTGAGTAAAAAACATCGAATATTGAGTAAAAAACATCATTAAGCTGGAGCAAGAATTTAACACTTTGACTGCCAACAACGAGATAACTCGTAGATTGCGTTCTTTTCTAGGTAGCCAACTACGAGTTATTTCGTACTATTTTTGCTTGCCATTTTTGTGCAGCTACGAATACACTCGTGGTATATCAGTGCTCATATCGATAGATGGCTTCTGGGAAACGAACAAAAAATAAATGCTGGCTTGCATGGACAGAAAATTTATTAAAAAACGAACAAAAAATATAATTATGAAAATTGAAATTAGTTAGTGTCATTTTAGACCAGATTTCTGAAAATTGCCGTGGCATTCAGTGTGTTAATTAAAGTTGTAAAATTTGTTACTCGACTTCTTATTACATCACTTATCTAGTTCTTATTTTTCTTCTTGCAAACTGCCGACCACCCCGCCGCCACTGAACGTAGCAGTATCGACAGGATTTGTTATGTTCGGATTTGTTGTTGAATAAGTATTGTCCGACCTTACATTGACCGATCAGTCAAACCAACATTTTTTTCGGTGTAGTAAATAGATGTTTTCCTCCCCATCTGCACTCTCTCAAACAGTTGGAATGAAACTGTCCATCGTTGACATTATACCCTTCAGGGTTTTGAGATGACCTGATACCAACAGTACTGTACTCAAATCATTATTGACAATCTTCAGGTCCTTCCTTCACTCTGAGATCTCCATACTTTCCATTAAGTTTGTGGTAAACCGTACCCACTTCTCCACAAATGCATTTATTTTCCCCGCATTCTTCTAAATCTTTGGAAACACTTATGTAACCGTAACTGTTTTCCTCGACCCTCTATCGGCCGCTGCCATGAACAATCACTCCATGTTTTGGATGATGTAGCCCCTACATGAAGCATGATGTAGCCCCCGAGTATTATTTTAATGAATATATGTTAAATGGCATTGTCCTCAATAGTTTTGTTCCTTTGTAAACCATGTCCTTTAATGTCATTAAATGTATTCTTAACTTAATTGGCCCGATTTATTGATTTTAATAGTCTACCCTGACAGAATTAAAATTTTGGCGCCCTTTTGGTCACAGTTATTAATATTTTCCATTCTTCTATTTTTTTTAATCAAATGATGACCTGCCCTTTCTTACCTGTAGTAGAACCGGTGAGAGAATTCCTTCCAAAATAATACCTTTCTTGGAATTCGCTTCTGCTCAAGGGCACCTGTGGCAGTTGTCTTTTCCTTGCACTGTTCTGAGGAGGCGGCAAGCGCTGAGATGAAGCTACACGGGGGAGGGGATGAAATTCGGACCTGCAGAGCACAAACAAGAGAATGCCATTTAAGATATTTATGTGGAAAGAAAAAAAACCACCCACAGATAACTCATCATTTCCATTTCGATGAATTTTTAGTTTTTGTACAGATAATGAATCACATTTATTGGAAAAAGGTTTTCGAATTTATAAATCGTTGCAAACTTTTGAAATACATTTAAGGTAACTAACTACGTTCGATGGAAAAATTTTGAAAAATTTGATTTTTTTAAAAACTATTTTTAGTTCTTAGATGTGTTATCAATTATAAACACTATAAATACAAAAACATAATTTGAGAATATAACAGATTTTGAGAAATAGGAAAATTTAGAGAAATTTAACCAAAACGGTTCGCATTCTACACAAAATTGTAGCACAAAAATTCTATTTTTCTTTGTGCACACATATAGAATATAGTGATAAGTGACATGAACCAAAATCTAAGAAACATTTTGAGATGCAAAGAAATTATGAGTAAAATAATATACGATTTTATGCATTTTTTCCCTAAATTCGCAACTTAATTTTTCTAAAAACACTTATAATTTAAAAGTATTTAACCAACGAGAAAACTTTTGGTTCATTTCATTGCCTATATTATTTAAAACACACTCTGAAATTTTTATGCAAATACCTCTATCAGTTTTTAGGATATCATGTTAATGGTGGATAATTTTTATGTAAATTAAAATTGAAGTGAAAGACAAATATTAGCTGAAAAATAAATTTTGCTTAAAATTCCTCTGAATAATAGGTTAGACCTTCCTTTTCTAAGAAAAAAAACTGTTTTGGAAAGAAAAAGATCTGAATGACAAGAAATAACACTTTTTAAAAAAAAAATTGTCAATGTGGTCGAATACCAGTGTTTCCAACGTAGTCTGATACCTTAATTAATTATGCCAAGGGAAATGTTTAGGTGGTGAGAGGGATTTCACTACTGTATTTAAGGTATCTGATTACGTTTAAAACACTTGTTATCGAGTACATTGGCGAATTTTTAAAAATTCTTATTGCTTCTTGTAGTTTAGACTTTTCTCTTCCCAAAAAAGTTTATTTTTTCTCAGCAAGGATAGCCTGACTTATCAACCAAGGTCACATATTTTTCGCTTAAAATTTATTTTTCGCTTTCATTTTCATAAAAATTCTCTACCATTAATTATCCCCAAAACTAATAGAGGTATTTAAGTAAACATATCAGTGTGTATTTTAAATAATATGGGTAATGAAACGAACCAAAAGTTTCATTGCTGGTGAAATACTTTTTCAATTATAAGTGTTTTTAGAAAAATGTCGTACATTTACAGTAAAAATGCATACATGCGTATATTTTTACTCATCATTTATTTGCATCTCACCATTTTTCTTAGCTTTTGGCTCATTTCATTCACCATTATATTCTATAAATTGTGTCCAAAGAAAAATAAGATTGCTACATTACCATTTTGTGTAGAGTGTAATAAAACATTTTGGTTAAATTTTATTAAAATTTTAAAACGCATTTTCACATTTCTCAAAATATATTATATTTTCAAATACTTTTTTTTGTATTTATAGTGTTTGTTATTGACAATACATCCAAAAACCAAAAATTGTTTCATAAAAAATCCAAATTTTCAAATTTTCGTAGTAGGCGAAAACTTCGAACGTAGTCGGATACCTTAATCCATTCTACTCTAAATCACATTTTAGATGCTTTATTTGTATTTTTATACAAAGCATCAAAATTTAGGAAGAAATTGATATGAAAGAACCATTTTTGTATGATTTTAATCTTTTATATTGAAATGACTTAATAAACAAACAGTTTAGTCATGTTGGGCAGATCGTTTGCATGAATTTTTTGTTTAGTGACACAAAAAGTTTTGACATTCGATAAAATGATTTCTTATTTGAATTCTTTTTTACCTATATTGTGGTGGAGAGACCGATCTGGAACCATGACTGGGCATGTGCCTAGGGGGGTGGTCTGCCATGGACCTCGACCTCCGCCGGTCTCCATACCCAGGTTCTCTCATCCTGCCACGGGAGTACTCTGACGTAGGGGATGGTGCGGTGAGAGACCTTGACCTTTCGCCCATGGGAGAGGAGGACATCATGGCCTGAGAAGCGAAAGGGATACTCGATTGGCGTCGACGATCCTCTTCATAGAAGGGGGGGCTGCTGTCCACAGCCATTATGCGACGCTCTGGAAAAAGAAATCAAAATGAAATGAGGATTTATTGCTTCTCCAAAGAAACGAATAATAAATAATGAGCATGTGTATATATCATATCATATGCCATATATATACACTGATGGAAAAAAAAATTCCCAACACTAGGAAGGAGCTGTACTATATAAACGAAATCTGGTAGGCATTTTTATACATCTGAAAGATGACGTCGATTCATATTTCGAGCTACGCGCGTAAGTGTGGCGCTAGTAGCGACACTATGAACATGCAAATGAGGTTTGCTTTAAATAAGCGCTGTAAGGTTCGTGATCGTTATTTACAGTTGAGATTTGACGTAGTGGGTTAATGTTAGTCAAGGATGCCTCTGAGAAGACGAAGAAGCCATTATCAACAGCTCACTGGGTTTGAACGAGGTCGTGTTGTAGGGCTACGAGAAGGTGGGTTTTCTTTCCGCGATATTGCTGAAAGACTTGGCAGGAATGTATCCACTGTGCGTATTGGCGACAGTGGTCGAGAGAAGGTACTGCCTCAAGAAGACCAGGTCCCGGGCGGCCACGTGGTACTACTGAGAGGGAAGACCATCGTATTCGGCGTATGGCTGTGGCTAATTGTACTGCGTCTGCAGCTGAAATTCGAGCTGCAGTTGGCACCACAGTGACACAACGAACTGTTACAAATCGGTTACTTCAAGGACAGCTCTGAGCCAGACGCCCTGTACAGTGCATTCCACTGACGCCAAACCACTGCCGTTTGCGACGTGAGTGGTGTCAAGCTAGAGCTCATTGGAGGACGGAGTGGTGATCTGTTGTGTTTTCTGATGAAAGACGGTTCTGCCTTGGTCGCAGTGATAGCCGTTTGTTGGTTAGAAGGAGGCCAGGTGAACGCCTGCTAGTGACCTGTCTGCGGCCGAGACACACAGGGCCTACTCCTGGAGTTATGGTTTGGGGAGCCATTTCGTATGACAGCAGGAGCACTCTCGTGGTTATCCCACGCACCCTGACTGAAAATTTGTACGTCAGTCTAGTGATACAACCTGTTGTGCTGCCATTCATGAACAGCATTCAAGGGGGTGTTTTCCAACAGAATAACGCTCGCCCTCATACCGCCGTTGAAACCCAACATGCTCTACAGAGTGTCGACATGTTGCCTTGGCCTGCTAGATCACCAGATCTTTCTCCAATCGAGCACGTATGGGACATCATTGGACGACAACTCCAGCGTCATCCACAAACAGCATTAACCGTCCCTGCATTGACCGCCCAAGTGCACCAGGCATGGAACTCCATCCCACAAACTGATATCCGACACCTGTACGTCACAATGCATGCACGTTTGCATGCTTGCATTCAAAATTCTGGCTGTTACACCGGTTACTAATGTACCAACATTTCACATTTGAAATGGCTCTACCTGTGATCTTGAAACTTTAATCAATTAAACATGTTACCTAGACAAATGTATTCCTAAAATTTCATTATTGTACAATAATTTTTTCTTGGTGTTAGGTTTTTTTTCCATCAGTGTATATCAATTTAATTGAAGTTTCTGAACATTTTGATTAATGATCAATTTTTATTAGTCCATTTGACCATTTACAAAGGATATTGGGTTGGATACCTATTGGAATCCTTTTATTATTATGTATGCACTTATTAGAAATGTTTAGCAGCGAATATAGGAATTGGGTCGCATTTTTTTAATCCGCGAATAGTGAAGGAAGAAAGGAAGGAAGCGCGAATGAGGAGCTTTTACTGTATTTGTTAACACTTTTGTTGTAATGAATCATGTCAGGCATTAGACAGTAATCCGAATCACTCTATTATAAAATGCTTAATTTTCTACTTTCATTTGATTGTAGTGGAGGAGAGAATATCTAATCAGATAGTATGTATGAATGACAGGTGATTGACGTGGTGAATAAAGAGAAATAAACTAAACCAAGAGGTGCTCTACTCTCATTAACTTCAGCTATTTTGCTGTTACCGAAATATGGTTAGTATGGCACTTAACGCATTAAGAAAGTGGTTTCTTAATGCACCCTTCTGTTTATGTACTGTCTCATTCTTTTTTTCACATGGCTATTTGCATAATTGAAAGCAAACTAAACACTTCATCTCTCTAGTACTATATTTATGTTTGGCATTTTATTTGTTTATTTATTTGCAATTGTAATGAATGATATTGCATACGTTACTTTTATTTTTAAGGCAGACAAAGTTTTAAGTTTTTCGTTTGTTTCAAGCTTCTCATGAGATGTGTGTTGGCTCTCTTTAATAAACATTTTTATTCAATTTTGGAGTGCGTCTTATGACTACTTGCCACAATAGCTATAGCGTCTTCCTTAGGTTTCAAAATCTTTTTTTTTTTTTTCGGTTTGAAATATATAATTCCGGAAGTTTCCTACACTACTTCGAGTGAACTTCTGACACTCTCTCTTAGTTGTTAAAATAATAATGCCTTGTTTTGAATTAACTTGAAAGCAATTTTGGAAAAGATCTTGTCATTTTGAATCACGGTCAGGGTCCTTTTTGTGTAGGTGACCTCTATATTTCTTTATCATACTATTCGATTTTCATCAGAGTGGTGAGTAATATGATATAAATTTTATAATTTTTTAAATATTTTTAATTCAACATCTTGGGCCATGGCATCAAACGCAGCTTGTGTAAAATAAATTGTTGTACGAGCTCCACAAAATATGAACCAATATTCGCATTAAGGAACATGGCTGTCTGCCATAACAGTTTACCAGTCTGATAAAAACCTTGCCCAGATTTCGGATTACTAATACCCTTTAGCGTATAAACATTTCACAGCTAGTACTGGCTAAATTCGGTTTTATTTTTCTGATATGCAAACAATTACGTGAAAAAAGGAATGCTATCATTTACGAACAGTTGTTTCGTAAAATAACTAAGAATTCTATGAATTAAATGAATTATATAGAGTAACATATAAATTTATTAAACTGCCAGGATAGTAATTTGTTGGAGACTGATTCCATTCACATGTTTCAGTTTTATATATAAATTTTCCTTAATGTATTCTTTATTAATAGTTTAATAGCCAAAAAAGACAATCGAACAGACTGCTGATCATCGAGTGCAGCTAGTATTATGAAAAAAAATGTGAAGAAAATGAACTTCTGGAAATGATTCAAAATCCCGATAAAGGAAAAGCAGTAGTGTGAAGTGAAGAAAGAGAAGCAGATGCTGACCCGTATGCTCGGAAAACTTCTCGTCGAAGTCGGACAAGTCTTCGTCGGACATTCTGCTGGCACTCGGGGAGATGGGAGGGGAGTGGGTGATTTTCGGCGTCTCACGGTGCATCGTAAGATTGTACCACCGGGATTCGGAGTACACGCCGCCCCGGAGAGGAATCTGTACCTATGAAAATAAAAATAAAAGCTGTTTTATAAGACACTCTATGTCTTAGGCTGCTTTTCAACTTTGTAAGTTGTGTAATAAGTCCTTAAACTACCGGTTTACTTACACGACTTAAGAGTAAGTAACTTAAGTATATGAGATAAAATTATATATTTAAAATATATAATGTTATCTCATATACTTAAATTATCGCATATATTTAATTAACTCATATACTTCGATTATCTCACATACTTAAATTAGGTACAAATAAGTTATCAGCGATGTTGAATTAGATAGTTAAATTAGATACAATAATTTTTCAATGATGTACAATGCCGCATATGTCAGTTATGTTTTTATTTCATATATAAGATAACATTATATATTTAAAATACATAGTTATCTCATATACTTAAATTAGATACAAAATAATTAGATATTAGATTATTTCATATATTTAGATTATCTCATGTACTTAATAAGATTATCTCATGTATATAAGATAAAATTATATATTTAAAATTATTGAGATATATTTACACGAGTTATGAGTAAGTTGTGTTATAAGTCCTATAACTACCATGTTACTTATGAATAGCTATCACATTACTGATTATGATATCCCACTGCAGTGTGTAATAAACAAACAATATGAAAGAACCAATTCTAGTACAGTTAAAAATTCCACATTTTAAAATTTTAAATGTTTTTTAGCTGCGACCAATTTTATGCAAACTTTGAATGACAGATTGTTGTTATTGTCTGATGAGGCATTTTAATGATTGGCATCAATAAGTGGGTTAAAAAGTAACATTCAAATTGAGCATTTTTTTTATTTCCCACTTATGCCTCTTTTTTTTTTTTTTTTTTTTTGGAGTTAAAGATTTTTAAAATCATATTAGGTAATAAATATTGACGTTTATACAGTATGTCCACTAAAGTCGTTTATGGCAATAGTTGACACAATTTTAAAGTTAATTTGGGTAGAGGAACTTTAGCAGATATCCTGTATATGTAGGGAAAATGCGTCTGTGCGACTACCAAAGTTTTTTTTAAAATAATTTTATATCATCAAAAAAGAATTATGAAGTAACAAAATAATAGTATCATGGTTTTCCTTAAAATAAAATTATATGTAAGAAATGCATATATGTATTTAAAAGCAATTAAAATGTTAAAAAGAAAAAACACGGGTATAGTTTATAATTAATCTATAATTTCTAAAATAGTTATTTGGAAAGTTGAAATTTATAAATTTAAATTGATAAAAAAATGTATTTCACTTTTAAGCCATTGAAAAGTTAGCTTTAGATGTGTCACATCAAGATTTTTTCTTCCTATAAGTTGTTGGTTTATAAAGCGTATATTTCAACATATTTCAAAGGGAATCTACTTACTTCCCCAAGAAAGTCGTTACAACCTCCAGTCTTCTCGTCTTTGTAATCCCAGACGTTGATCTGCAAGGTTCGGTGTCTAAGCTCTGACTGTCCGATGTTGAAGGAAAAACCAATATTCCACTGAGGATTATTTGTTCCAGCAATACATTTAGAACGCGTGCGGCAATTACCCCTGCAATTCACAGAATCGTAGAAAGAATTTTCATTCAGTTTTAAGAAATAGTTGTAGATTTAGTTTAGTTTAATTTAATTAAGTTACATCAATGTCACATTTGAAAGCCACTCTAGAGCTGTGTGGAAACAGAATTTGAAAATTTGAATCCTGGTTGGATGATGGGAATGATACCTACCAATCGATAGCAAAGCAATTATTTGTTGGCAAAGTATTTTATTTTTAATTTTTACATTTCCATTGAACCCTATTTCAAATACTTCAATATTTTTTTGTTCTGCACAATATTGTTTGTTCGTTAATTATTAGGCGCATTTGTTTGACAGTTTCCTGCTTCAGAGCCCTTATAACTCTGGTGTTTCTTTTGGCTTTTTCACCCCATGATTTTATTTATTTGTTTGCTATTAAGGTGAGATATGAAAGGGAAATGTTTATCAAAGATAAATTCTAGATATTTAAAACTTTTATTGTTTGAAATTCCTTTTGAATACGTGGTTGGAAAGTTTGAATGGACCTTCTTGTTTTTGAATATGATAAAGAAGCTTTTAAGTTGCTGAAAGTAAGGTTAAAACTTGTGGTTCATTCTTCGATTTCCCACAAAACTAACCTCTTTTTCTAGTATATTAAAAGTAAGCAGGAAATTTAATGAGAACGATAATGCTTGAATCATGCTCATGCTTGAATAGGTGTGTATACATCATGCAGACCTTGCATTAGAAATTCATTGGCTATCAGAAGCTAAAGTATTGGTTTAGTGCTTGAGCTTTGAGGTAAGTCTATTTTATTACTAGCCAGTTTCTTCGTGAAATAATGATTTTTGCACAATGAATATAATTTTTACTATCTTGATGAATTTTTATTATTTTTAGTAATATTTTTGCAACTGATCATATGACAGAGTCGAATTAATTAAGAAAATATCAAGCGAATTCATGCAGGTAATTTTATTTTCATCCTTTTTAATAAATCGGATTAATTTTTTATTTTCTACAATTGCCCATCTACCTTTCTGAAATTTATTTTGTGAGTTACTTTATATATTATTGTCCTCTAAAAATGTGAAAAACGATTTGTGACTAATTCGTTCAAGATTTTATTCCAGACTGGAAGAAGGCAAATAGTTCTACCGAGTAGAATTATGTTAGATATTCGCCAACTATTCGAATAGTTTTTGATATCAACCAGTTCCCAGGGAAAATTCTTTCATTTAGAAAGAATTTAAAAATGGAAGTGAGTCAATTTTTATTTGTCTCACCTTATTCTCAAAACTTGAGACCTCACTTCGTATTCAATTCATCATTTTGAGGTAAACTTTAAAATCCACTACAGTAAGATTAATTATTTTTGTGTTAGATAAATCATAACAGCCTTCAATTTTTGCAGAATCTATTTTAGGGATATGAGACTTAATAATATAGTATGTGCTTTCATGTACTGTTTCCCTGAACCATCCATCTAGTACTTTTTTTCAATATAGCTATCTTTGATTATATTAATTAATTCATATCAGCATAGGATACAAAAAATAAAGAATACTATGTCTCTATCAATATTAATTTTACATGATTTATTTCATTGAAACATCAGAGAAACCTGAATGTAAATGAAGTCAATAAAAGCTCAAGTAAAAAAGAATGATTACACAGCTTTATACCGAGGAAAGATTCATGAAGAGTTCGTTGCAAAATTCAAGGTCTAACGGGAGAATTAAAACTAGAATCAGTAAAATTGAAAACTCGTGAGTTATTATTGAATACAAGCCTAAGACATTAAAGTTATTTCAAACGCAGTGTTCTAGTAGAGGATATTAATCAGAATATCTTTAATTTTTACACAACCTAATCGGTCAAAGAGATTCCGTGCAATTTTGCTTTATCAGATACTTTTAAGAAATAATTTTCCCTAAATGAAATGACGATTACCATTCTTCCGGGAGGAGGAAAATTTTTACATAGGGCCATCTAGGCGAGCCATCAGGTCGCTGAGGCAAGTCCTGCGCGGATTCGACCGTCCCGTGGAGTTTCTGCTCGGCGGGGTCGTACCAATATCGCACCTGTGAGTAAAAAGGAGTAAGACATAAGAAAGGGTATGCATTATTAAATATTTCAACCGTCGAAACACAGCTTTAACGATATAAAACCATTTTCTGCATCCGCTTATGTTTATTTGCTGTATAGGTAAACAAAAACCAAATACTTATAATATTACGTAGTATCATTTCTGAATTCTTATATTCAACCTAGGGATGAGGATTAAAATGTTTTATAATCCTCATTCCTAATTTTAAAAGTAATTAATTAATATTAAAGATTTCAGATAAACAACAGCGTTGTCTCACCGTTTGCCATTTATACGTAAACTTATAAAAACGAAAAAAAAAAAAAAGGAATTGTTATAAATAATATGTAAACTAATTCTGAAAAATTGAATAAAATCGGAGAAATAGTTGCACAGAAAAAAATTAATGTCATTAAAAACCTATTTTTTATTTTAAAAAAAGTGTAATTATAATTTTTATGCAATAATAAAATCCGAAATTAAGCCAAAAAAAAAAAACATTAAAATCATTTTAGCCTCATTTCTTCCATTTTAGAAAGGCGTAACAATTTTTAATAGTGCAAGTAATCCTTCTAGGTTATAAGTAATTAGAGTTCTAATTTTTATGCAATCTAATGTTCTAATTTTTATTAGAGTTCTAATTTTTATGCAATATATATATATATATATATATATATATATATATATATATATATATA
>JAPMOQ010056038.1:466727-504022 GCA_026543055.1 Argiope trifasciata
TATATATATATATATATATATATATATATATATATATATATATATATGTATGTATGTATGTATGTATACACTTAAAGTGATGAAGTTTACTTCAAGTGATTTTTTTAATAATAAGCCTTTAAATAATCTAGAATCATTGTAAATAATGAAATACTATCAATTATGAATTATACATCATTTGAAAATCATGTTGAGAGATATAGTTAAGTACTTAAATAAAACTCCATCTTGCATGAAAATTTGATGGCATTCCACCTATTTTTATTTTACAACTTAAAAGTTGAACAGTCCAATTAAAAGATATGAAAATTTTCTTACCTTTATTTTCCCACCTATTGTAGCCACTGAAGGCGCTACAGAGCGGCGAGGGGGGTGTCGACCAGAAAATCTCGTGGAACGAGGGTCTTGCATCATGCCTGAATGCAAGAAAAAAATTGAAGATAAGCTCTAGAAAAAATGAACTCTAGAGTGTTTTTTCAGTAGCCATAAAAATTTTAATGAACAAGAAAACAAGGCACAAGTCTTAACACTTTGAGTGAAAGAGAAAGAAGAAAAAGTCATTTCTATTCAGTGTGATTCAAGCGCTGTAGCACAAGTGTGTTCGTTGTGAATTATCTTACATTATACAGTGATATATTAAATTTTGAATAATTTAGTTATTTATTAATGAAAATTTATAGTTAGTTTTTTGACTTAAGGTATCCGACTACGTTCGATGGAAATTTTTTGAAAAATTGGATTTTTAAAAAATTATATTTTGGTTTTAGATGTATTGTCAATTATAAATTCAAAAAATACGAAAAATTATTCTAAAATATAATATTATTTGAGAAATAGAAAAATTTGTAATAATGAAATTTAACCAAACGGTTTACACTCTACTCAGAATTGTAATTCAGCAATCATATTTTTCTAGGAATATAAGTTATAGAATATTATGATGAATGAAATGAACCAAAATCCAAGACAAATTTTGAGATGCAAAGAAGTAAAGGGTAAAAATATACATATATGTAGATTTTTTTCCATAAATACGCAACTTCCATTTTCTAAAAACATCTATAAATGAAAAGGCATTTTACTAACAATAAAACTTTTGCTTCATTTCATTGCCCATATAATTTAAAACACCTCCATTATTTTTCAGATATAATGTTAAAGGTGGATATTTTTTTAAAAATTAAAGTTTTGAGAAAATTGAAGGCAAATTTTAGCTACAAAATGTTATTTGCTTGAAATTCCCCTGAATGTTAGGTCAAGTATTCCTTTTCTTTAAAAATATTAATTGTTTTGGAAAGAAAAATCTGAAATACCCTCAATAACAATAAAAAAAATCTCCAATGTGGTAGATTACCAGTGTTTGTAACGTAATCGGATACCTTAATGCGATAAGTTTGACAAACCAAGTGTAACTATGCAACAGTTAACAACCAACAAATTTTAATCAAAGTAAATGTTTCTTATTACAATAGTAATAGGCGGATTTTCAATTGGGTGGCTATCTAGCGCGGGCTAAGAGAGGTATACATGTATATAAATGCCATAGTAAGATCAGACTAATGTACAAAGAAATAAATTGATTAAAAATACAAATTATATTGATTGTCAAAAAACCGGATAAAATTAACATTTTGTCATCAGTACACGCCAGTACACGTAGTGTTGGAGAAAAACTTGTTTTCTCCAACACTACGTATACTGTCGGTACTTATAAGTACCACCGAATAATTCGACCGTTAATCACATTACATAATCTGCTATCTTATAATGATTGGGCAAATAATATTCTAAGACAATACAGAATGAATAAAATAATGCGTAAATGAAAAAAAATGTTTTTATGATTATCATCAAATGTGAATTTCTATCATTATTATGTAGAAAATAAAATTATGTCAGTTTGATAATTTCTTTGTTTTCTTATGAGTGTTTTTTGGTTATTTAACATTTTTAAGAGGTTAAATTTCATTACGAATATCATCCGTATTTTTTTCTATTATGAGGAAATTTATACATAGTGAACTGACGATACTTTTAAGTACCACTTTAATTAATTAGTTCTAACAAATTAAATTTCGCACCGGGAGATTTGTTTTCTTGTATATCCTTTAATTAGCAATATGGCAGCTAGAAAAAAATATATTTATGAAGGAATTTTCAGTAGTTCATAATGCAGTAGATAAAGGGTTAAATGATGAGATCCTAATATTTTTATTACATGCATTTACTTATTACAGTACTTATAAATATAGAATGACTAAAAAAGTGCTTTATCACATCAGTGCATCATGTCTTGTAAACAGACATAGGTCATAATAAATAAGTGAACAATAAGACATGCATTTTCAAAAAGCTAACAAAATTTGAAAAATTAACCTAAAATAAATAGTTTACATGTTGATTAAGTTAAAATACACATGCAAAGAAAATATTTCCCTATTCATTTTCAAATGGAGAAAGCACACTTGCTTTCATTAGAGGTTATCAGAAGTTCATCACGACATAAATCTAATATGGGAATATTAATAATGAAATATTTGGCATATTTCTATGTTTAAGATTTTATTTTCAAATATCGATATATCCAATAAATTTTTTTTTAATGGAATGAATGAAATGAAATCCTATAGATTGCCCTCATGCCAAGAAAATTATGATTTGTTCTACAGTCATTGAAGGTCAACGCGGTGAACCTATTCAACATGCCATTTTAGAAGAAACGGGAAAAAAATAATTTGTTATATCATCCAATAAGCAATGAACAATTATACTGCAATGGGAAATATAAAAATTAAAATAAACAATTTAGAATCAAATAAATTTGAAACATGAGTCTACTCACTTCTGTGCATAGGCTCGGGATAAACTTCGAGGTGGGGTGGCGGTAATCTTCTCACTTCTGTGGGATGGAAAAAAAAAACAGTGGTACTTCATTTTTTTATTTTCTGTAATTCCTTTTGGATAAATCTGATATATTCAAAGGCGTAAACAAAACTCAACACAATCCATAAATGAAAATAAAGCTTTATATTATATTATATTTTATATATATATATATAATATTATATATATATATAATATTATATATATATATATATATATACACTGAAGTGACAAAAGTCATGTGATAGCAATATGAAAATATACAGATGGCAGTAGTATCGCAGCGAAAAAGTATAAATGCCCAGTTCGTTTTCCAGAGCTTTCATTTGTGTTCAAGTTATTCATGTGAACAGGGTTTTCGTGATTTATGGCGGCACGACGAGAACTAGCAGACTTTGAACGTGAAATGTTAGTTGGAGCTAGACGCAAGGGTCATTCCATTGCGGATATCGTTAGTGAATTCAACATTCCGAGATCCACAGTATCAAGAGTGTGCCGAGAGTATGAAATTTCAGGCATCACATCCCATCATGGACAGCACAGTGGGCGACCACCTGCACTTAACGACCGAGACCGCCGACGCCTGTGTAGAATGGTCAATGTTAATAGACACGCAACACTTCGTCAAATAACTGCAGGAATCAATGTGGGACGTACGAGGGACGTGTCCGATACGACTGTGCTGCGAAATTTGTCTTCATTGGGACTCAATGACACGTCGAGTTGTTGCACTTCGCCGGGCAAAATGAGGACCGACACGATATTAACAGTCATCCCATGACTTTTGTCACTTCAGTGTATATATACATACATATATACAACCATAAAACCATTAAAATAATTAAAACCCATTTCCTGATCAACAAAAATTAAAACGAAACTAATTAAGTCGAAATCGAAATTAGAATTTAATTCGGAATTAAAAGCTAAAAGTTCACAAGATTAAAAGTAAATGAAATAGTACCAATTAATGAAACAAATTTAAATTAATAGAATTAATAAAAATTATGTAAACGAAACAAAAACGACACTAATTACGGAAACGAATCTAAAATTATAATCGAAATTAAAAATTATTAAGAATCCGGCTTGAAAACTTCTTCACACACACACACACACACACACACACACACACACACACACACACACACATGTATATAATTCAATCAGTTGAAGGTAAATACACATGAACTTAATATTGAAGTGCCATTAATACTGATGAAGAGGAGATTATACAAAAAATGTGACGCTATTATTGTCATAGATACTCTGTACATGAGTGACTGGTTATATATTATACTGGTTATATACTGGTTATATATTTTAGCCAATTTGTATAAAAGATTATTCATCGCTATGTATAGAAATTATTTATTGAGTGACTAGGACGAAAAAAATTAGGATTTCAGTGGTTTTCTGTTCTGCAATGGTTTTGTGTGACCTGAGTAGGTTAAAGTCAGGGTTCATAAATGATCACTACGAAGGTGTGCTCTAAGTACTGACAGGTTTTTTTTTTAATATACACCAATGGGGCCATAAAAAAGACTGACATCAAAAGGCCCACCTAATGCATTAATCACCTATTCATGCTCAATGGGTAGAAATTCGAAAATTTTATTTATTTTCATTTTTATTTTTCTACCTTCAACTCTTTAAGGTATCCGACTACATTAGAAACAAAAATTTTGAAAAATTGGATTTTTAAAAAATTATTTAAAACTGTGGTTTTTACACGTATTGAAAATTATTATAATACAAAATACTATAAATACAAAAAAATTATTTGAAAAGATAATATATTTTGAGAAATAGGAAAATTTGTAATAAATTTTAGTGAAATTTAACCAAAATGGTTAACACTTTACACAAGATTGTAGTGCAACAATCCTATTTTCCTTTGTATAAAGGTTATGGAATACAATGAATATGATGAATGAAATGAACCAAAATCTAAGAAGACTTTGATATGCAAAGTATTTATGGATAAAAATATACGTAGATACGCATTTTTTTCATGAAGTCGTAACTTAATTTTTCTAAAAACATCTATAATTGAAAAAGTATTTCACTAGCAATGAAGCTTTTGGTTCGTTTCACTACCCATATTATTTAAAATACACGTTGAAATGTTTGCTTAAATTTTGCTATTAGTTTTGGGATATTATGTTAACGGTAGAAAATTTTTATGAAAATTAAAATTTTGAGAAAATGGAAACTAAAGATAAATTTTAAGCGAAAAATATGTGACCCTGGTTGATAAGTCAGGCTATCCTTTTCTGAGAAAAAATGAACTGTTTTGGGAAGAGAAAAGTCTGAACTACAAGAAATAATAAGAATTAAAAAAAATTTAAAAAAATATTTCATTGCTCATATTATTTAAAACACACGCTGAAAATTTTTTTTTTGTCAATACCTTTATTCGTTTTTGAGATATCATGTTAACGGTGGAGAATTTCTATGAGCATTACAGTTTTAAGAAAATTGAAGCTAAAGACGAATTTCAGCTGAAAAAATATGTGATCCTGCATGATGTCAGGCCTTCCTTTTTCTAGGAAAGATAAATTGTTTTGAAAAAAGGAAAATCTGAACTACAAAAAATAATTAATAATAAAAAAATTCGCCAAACTGATCGCTAATCAGTGATTTTAACTTAGTCAGATACTTTTATATATTTTATAATTCATTATTATATATGCTTGATACATTTAAAATCTCTCCCTCTTTTTTTCTCAAATTCATTATTAAGTATTGCCACTTGTGTCGAATAAAAATTTATCCAATAATCGGTTAGTTATTTCTGAAATTTGTGAAGTATTTGGAATGTTGGCATCACGCAACTGCGGATAATATCAAAACTTCAACACAATAAGTGGTTAGAAAATTAATATTCCGTCGTTCTATAAGTAATAAGCCAATACATAAAAGCGCTTAATAGGAAATATCTTTATCTACGAAATCAGAAATGTAAATTTTTTAGATTTTGAATATTGCTTCACTGTGTCGCATAACATTCAATCATTAATGAATTTAAGTTGAGTAAAATGTAGAAATTCTCTATTTAAAGTATCCAACTACGTTAAAAGCATTATTTATCGACCACACTAGTGATTTTTTTAATTATTATAATTTCTTGTCGTTCAGACTTGTCTCTTCCCAAAACAATCTATCTTTTCGAGGAAAAGGAAGGCCTGACCTGTTATTCAGAGTCACCTATTTTTCAGCTAAAATGTGTCTTTCACTTCCATTTTCTCAAAATTTTAATGCTCATAAAAATTCTCCACCGCTAACACGATATCTCAAAAACTAATAAAGGTATTTATATAAAACTTTCAGCGTGTATTTCAAATCATATGGACAATGAAATGAACCAAAAGTTTTATTATTGATGTTTTTAGAAAAATTAAGTTGCGAATTTAGGGAAAAAATGCATATCTGCATATATTTTTACCCGTCACTTCTTAATTTTTAATTTATGGAAAAAAATGCATATATACTTATATTTTTACTCATCACTTCTTTGCATATCCTCATGTTTCTCAGATTTTGGTTCATTTCCTTCATCATTACATTCTATAACTTGCGTGCAAAGAAAAATAAGATTGCTGCATTATAATTTTGTGTTAACCGTTTTGTTAAAATTCCATTAAAATGTACTACAATTTTTCCTGTTTCACAAAATATATTATATTTACAAATAATTTCTTTTGTACTTATAGTGTTTATTATTGACAATACATATAAAAACCATAAATAGTTTCTAAAAAAAACCAATTTTTCAAAATGTTTTCCTTCGGACGTAGTCGGATACCTTAAGGAACTATTTTGTTATTTCAAGAATCAGCGATCATTCAAAAAATTCCTCCACGAGGTAATACAAATATCAAAGTATGAAAAAGCACAAGTAGCAAAGAGGCATCACATTCCACTGAAGTTCTAATAATTAAAGATTCAGACTTTTGGAATTGCAATACATAAGCTTTTAGCGTATGTGTTGGCGGAATTGTGCCAATATGTAGGTTGAATTCCGCCAAGGATCGAACTCGTGATGTTCTGGTTTGAAGTCCAGTAACTTATCTACTAAACATTGGTGGCCACTTTTGTATAGTGGATAAGTGACTGGACTTCAAACCCAAACATCGCAGGTTCGATCCTTGGCGGAATTCAACCTGCCTATTGGCACAATTCCTCCAACACATACGCCAAAAGCTTTTAGTGCTTACAAAAGCCAAACAGATCCCAAAGGCATATCTCGGTAACGAGTGTGCGGCATACAAAATGTATAATATCTGCTTTGCTTCAGTGTCTAGAGACCGAAACAAAAGAAATCTTCGTACGCACCTCTCGGCATGGCCTCCGGATGGACTTCCATGTGGCGTGGGGGTCTCCTGCCGTCTAAAGTGTCGCGGAGAGGACTGGGGACAGTACCTCTGGAAGAGGAAGGATTTTCATTTTAGTGATTAATAAAAACTTTTTTTAAAAAATGGATTTAATTTTAAATTTTTTAAAAAATAAAGTTAATGCATAAATCTAAAAAATTAAATTTTCTATGCCCCAAAAGATTCATTATTTATTATTTGAAGTTAAAAGGTTTCTAATTATGATTTTTTTGATGATTTTAGAAATTTAATTATTTCAATTAAAATTAGGATTACTTACATCACATTCATTCTAGTTATTTCATAAGTAACGAAACTTTTACTTTATAATAAGATATAAATATAAAATAGATTATGTCCACTGTCATCGAGGTTAAATTCTAAATTGTTAGAATTAGGCATATATTTCCAAGATTGAAAAAAATAAGTTCTAAATGATGCAAAAAATTATGCCGTTGGAATAAAAAAAATTACGATGTCTAAATTTTCCAACTCTCTTAATCTTATAAATCATATTTAGAAATAAAAAATGAACTCTCATTTTTTATTTTAAAAAAATCCATTCCTCAAGTAATGAAATTTTTCGGATCAGATTTTTTATTTGTAATAAACTTTTGTTCCTTATCTATAAAGGTGCATTTCCCCCAAAAAATAAATGCTTTTTCAGACACGCACACAAATTTTGTTATAATTAAGTATTAATCTTGTTGTATCTGCTTTTAGCTTGACAAAATCATATAGTATCATCTGGGAACCAAAATTATATAGGGATCCTGAGAAAATTGAGTGTCCATTCAAAAATATAATAATCATAGATAAATTGTAAAATGAATAATGTAACATAACAAATTATTTCGAATAACATGTTAAACTAAGTGCATTCATGATTTTATTTAAATGATCAGTTCATATGTAGGTAAAATTGAAAAATATTTATATGTAAATCAGTATGTGATTCTTATCTAAATATTTTCTCGGGGAAAAAAATAGAATTAAAAAAAATCACTATTGATCTGAATTTAGTCTTCCAGATATTGCACCTAAAAATGGTTGTATCTAAATGAAAAGAAAATGGAGTTAATGTGCTCTTACAGTTATATCTTTAACATATTATCTTTGTAAAAGAAAAACATGTATGCTATATCAACATGTATGACATACTGACGGTATTGTTGATATGTGTAATTTTACAAATTGACAAAACTCGTTTTTAATTTTCTTTCGTCTGGATCAATTTTAGATGTACACAAATAATATACTAGTATATACTAATAATAAAAAATTATATAAGGAAATGTTTGGATTTTTTTTCAGTTTCGGTAATTTATTTAAATATTTTATGTAATTTTTTTCCATCAAAACAATGCAGTTTACTGCAGTTTGAAAAACCCGATTGTAAAGAGTCAATTTAAATCCAAAACTATTGAAACAATTCTTACCCGATAGGCCTTGATACTAGGAGTTGCACTTGAGTATTTTCCTTAGAAAGTAAAATAATATGATGAACTTCGTCTCTACTCAAACCACGAAATTTTATTTTATTCCACTCGAGCACTTCGTCGTCTGAAAAGGAAATTTTGTAAATGAGAAAAAGTATAATTATGAAATAGTCACTTAGCACAATCCATACTACGCATAGGCATTCATAGTGCAAAAACTGAAGTCTTATTTAAGCAAAACTAGTTTCGGTTGTACTGAAACAGCATAATTTGAAATAGCAAAGATTATTAAAAAAATCTGCTGAACCTAACATTTTTTGTTATAAAAGAGCACAGAATAAGAATTTTGTTTCGTATCATAAAATGATATACACTCAAGTTCCAAATTCAAGAACATTCTTTTAAAAAATGCTCAGTGATAATAATTTCAAAGATAAATAATAGTTTAAAAACCCACTTAATCGAAATCGAATTCTAAAGCACCAGAAAAAATGTAGTCAAGAAATACGCATTTTTGAGTAAAAGTTAGACTTGACATTTTTTTTTTAAATATCTTCATCAAAGCTGGGCTTAATGTTTAGGTTTACTAAATCAATAAGCAATTTTCAGTTGGAATTATGAAATAACCTAAATATGTAAATTTGCATAAAAATGCTTTATAAGAATTTCTATCCATACGATATCATAAAGTGTAAAATCTGTAGCATTCTAAGGAATCAATAATTAGTAAATCATAAAGATCTCTGACAGCATTTTCTGAGATTTTTTGATTAATAGCTGCTCTTTCCTTCCATAGCCAACTATTATGCATTTTATGCAATTACTTTTAAATAAATAATGTATACTGACAACTTAACAATGCATTGTACAATGGATATCCTTGGCATGATACTTCAATGTAGAAATGGGTTGAGTGAAAATGAGATGAACTAAATAGATCAGCACCTATATATAGATAAAGCGCTAAAGTAGGAAGTATAAAAACCGCTCTTATTACAAACTAGCCGCCTTTGGCGACCAGCTGGTTCGCCATGAGTAATGGGTTCTAAAATTTTCATTTAAATCACAAATTCCTTAGCCTTGAAGTAACTCCGGGCATTGATTGGCCTGAAATTAATATTTTCTTTAAGATAATGTACTGAAAGCTCTAAAAGAACGCGTTTTCCTAATAATATTCCTTAATTTTATAAATCAGTCAGTTTTAATTATTGAAATAGAAGACTGATTGATGTAGAAACTTTTATTTAAAATATTGATAAAAATATTTTGTAAAATATGGCTCACAGAGCAAAGTAGGAAAAAATCTAAAGCTCATTATTCCTAAATGCATTGTTTGACTCAAGATACATAAAATGTAATTATTTACTTCATTTACATCAAATTATTAGTATTAAACAGTATACATGTCTATTAATAATATTTTACAAATTGGCCATTGGAAAGGGATTTGAATGCATATCCTGTATAAATTCAAACCTGTATAAATAAAGATAATTTATTCAATTAATGATTTAAATATTGCAAAAGATCATAGAATCCTTTGCCTTGCATTTTTTAAAGAAAATATCACATTTTATATTTATTTTATTTTATCCAGTCACGTGCTAAAAGTTGCATTTCTTCAGATTTAATTTGCGATGATAGTTTGTTTTTTATTTGAACTTCTGTCAAAATGATAGCAACAGGATGATAAAACCTTTTTTCCCTTTGACGTACTCTTACAGATTTTATAGAAACCTTAGCTTTACATCTTTTTTTTAGAAACTATCACATTTTATAATAAAAAAAATATTGAATTAATGATACAGATATTACAAACGATAATAGAAATATGCCATTAATTCAGGATTCCAATGCATATCCTGTCTAAATTTGATCAGGTTTACCGTAAAGAAGATTTATTGAATTAATTATTTAGATATTGCAAACGACCATAGAATCCTTTGCTTTGCATTTATTTTTTTTAGAAAATATCACTTTTTATATTTATGTTATTTTATCCAGTCCCGTGCTGAAAGTTGTAATTCTTTAGATTTGATTTGCGATGATAGTTTTTTTTTATTAGAACTTCCGGCATTCTTTTATTTTATCCAGTCACGGGATAAAAACATGGTTAAAATATTTCTTTAAAAATTCGTTAAAAATAGAAGCTTATAAATAAAAAAAACTGATACCGTTAGAAAGCTAATTTTTTTATCTTTAAATTGATATAAAAATCATGTTTGTGTAATGATATTTTCGGAAGTTATAGTGGAAAAACGTCGAAATTTAGCTTAAATTTTAATTAATTCAAATTCTAATTAAAAATTCGAAAAAAGGGCTCCGAGGTGCACATTCCTGACCTTCAAGGTATACATGTACCAAATTTGGTAGCTGTAGGTCCAACGGTCTGGCCTGCAGAGTGCCAACACACACACACACGCACACACACACGCACACACGCACACACACACACACACACATTGAGCTTTATTATAAGTATAGATTGTAGAATGATAACAATTAAATGTAAACAATCACTATGTGACTGTTTCATTGAACTATTCTACATTTAATCGAGTGTGAAAATAGGCATATTCAGTTGCAGATGAGTAATTTCTATGACTTACCTATGGAAATTGATGAGCATATCTTTCAAAACTATTATCTCCCAAAAATGGTTTTTATATTATCTTAAAAATTCAAAAAATTACTTTTTAAATGTTCTCTGTTTCTCTCTTCAGTGTTTTTTTTTATTATTTTAATAAGTTAGTTTAAATGTTATGTTCCATATGTAATGACATAATGAAATTCAAACCCGGGAGTGGAATTTTCACTTACAGTTTTATTTGGAAGTATATACAGTTTTTAATTTATAAACGTTTTACATTATTTTGATTTATTCAATTAAATTCATACTTTTCAGTCTTATCAAAAAACAAGGGCAATTTTAAAAAAAACATATGCATTCCACATTAATATTTTAACAGCCAAAGAAATCAAGTATCTGGGTAAACAAGCTGATTGCCAAAGGCGGTTAGTTTAAGGTATCCGATTTCGTTAAAAACACTGGTTATCGACTACATTGGCGATTTTTTTTCTATTGTTATTTTTGGTAGTTCAGACGCTCCTCTTTCCAAAACAGGTTATATGTTCTAGGAAAAGAAGGACTGTTCTATCATCCAGGGGCACATATTTTTGAGCTAAAATTTGTCTTTAACTTCAGTTTTCTCAACACTTTCACTTGCATAAAAATTCTCCGCTGTTAACACGATATCTCAGAAACTAATAGAGGTATTTACATAGAAATTTCAGCGATTATTTAAATAATACGGGAAATGGAATGAACCAAAAGTTTTATTGATGGTGAAATACTTCTTCATTTATAGAGGTTTTTAGAAAAAGTAAGGTGCGAATTTATGGAAAAAATGCATATATACATATATTTCTACCCATAAGTTCTTTGCATCTCAAGCTTTGTTCATTTCACTCGTTATTGAATTCTATCACTTGTGTATAAAGAAAAACAGGATTTTTTCGTTACAGTTTTGTGTAGAGTGCTAACCGTTTTTGTTAAATTTCATTAAAATTCCCAACCTATTTCCCTATTCCTCAAAATATATTACATTTTCAAATAATTTGGTTGTATTTATAGTATTTTGTATTATGGTTGACAATACACCTAAAAACCATAGTTTTAATTAGTTTTAAAAAAATCGAATTTTTCAAAACTTTTCCTTCGAACGTAGTCGGATACCTTAATTTGACTCCATTTAACGAGGTTCTTGTGTACTTAAATTCAAAGATGTACTACTATATTTTTTTGTGTGTGTGAAGTACTATTCAAACAACAGTTAAAATTTATCTTAAGAGGAAAATATTTTGAATCAATTTTAGTATATTCAATAAGAAAACAGAAAAGCAAGTGAACGCACTTACTAGGCAATATTCTTCCTACTCTGTCGGCTAAACTTCCTTTCATAATATCTTCGACTAAAGCTCCAATGGTGCCATCGTCATCGACTACATGGCCACCGATGACTCTCATTCCCAAATTTTCTAGCCTGCTGCCCTCATGAGTTTGTTTAAGCTCCTTTCGTAAGGTTATGTATCCTAGATACCTTCTGCCGTCGGGCGAAATCTTCCAATAAACGTTGTGCTGAAAAACAATTAGAAACGGTTAGGAAAAAAATATTTTCATTCACTAATTTTTTTAATTAAATTTGATTTATTGAATACAAGATGGCATCAGTAAAATAAGAAACGGGACTTGCATGCTCAAAATCTAATAAAACAGACCATTTTTATATAGATATTTTTTAAAAAATAATGGAATAGGTTATTAAAACGGTGAGATTTAAAAAAAGATAGAGAATCCTCAAAATGTGGAGATATATATCAAAATAAAAGGTCATATAGTCTGAAATAAAAGGCAAGGGAAGAGACGTGACGAAGTCATATATAAAGGATTCTGCAAACATTGTCTCTCCCATTTTAAGCTACTAAAAGTAGAAGAACGATGTCTATACTGCATTCACATGAATAAAAGACACTGATAGCAGCTTTTCATTCAATTACTTAGTTATATCAATTCAACTCGAAAGTTGTAGAATTGTTAAATATTTTTTTTAATTTTTTTTCTACATTTATCATTTTTTCTTATGTCATTGCACCTGCTTGACATTTTCCTTCACCATTGTCGGTATCGGAAATGAAGAACTTTGAGATCAAGTACTCTGCGATCCACTTCTCAAATCGGCAATCGAAAGTTTTGTCATGTGATGATCCACAGAAAAAGAAATAAGAAAAAACGAATCCGTACACAATATATTCCAGATATATCCTTATTTACATAAAAGCAAATTTATATTTATATCGGTATCGCACATTTTCTGGTGTCAAAGACAGCCAAATGAAATTATTCTTGCATGCCTGTGATAGAAATAGTAATTATGGAATGGTGAAATAATCAAATGGCTTGGAAAAAACTGCACTCATTTCATGTAAGAAACAATTAACAGCAATAGTAAAAAGGACACACTGTTGAACGGACAATTTTCTCCATTGGCAATAGCCAAATATTAAATATCTAAAATATATAAATACGTGAAGGATGTATCTTTCTTTTCTTTTGCTGTCATATACATGTTGCACAAGATGGTGAGAACTGCAATTGGTTTCTGGTCCTGAATCTGAAACCTTATCACCACTTCAACAAGGCTCAAGACTATCAAGACTATCAATTCTCAAGCAAAAGAACCTCTTTCCCCAATCTATCCCGAACGATAGATTGGGGAAAGAGGTTCTTTTGCTTGATCACTCTCATTGTTCCATCAGTTGAGAATCTTTTTCTTAAAGCATGCATTTAAAGCCTTGAGAAAATTCATCTCAAAATGTTCAATCGCTTTTCAATCATTAAATGCCTGATATTTTTGAGAGTTAGTAAGTCTACCTTTTACCATGTTTACAAGTGTTAATGTTTTCTGTCTTTTGAAATTACTGTAATTCTATGCAATTACTTTTATCTTTCTTAACTATGGAGGGTTTCTGTTTTATCTCACAATTTCTTCATCATGATACTGGAGTTTCCTTTCAGACTATGCATTCTGCGATGAAAATGACTTGCCACTACTTAAAATTTTCTCAATCGTTTTTGAAATTTCCCATAAATATTCATGAAATCCGATTCAAGTTAAAAGCTTATTTGAATTATAATGTACAGTTAAATTATAAGCACTATTAACAGATTTTACAAATTTTTAATGTTGAATAGCAAAATCGGCAAGTAAATATAACAAAACAAAAAAATATCTTATTCAAATAATATCCTCACCAGTTGTTGAACTAGAAAGTTAAGATTCTATTGATAGTATGATTCCGAACATTACACGAATCTTTTGAGATCTCATTGCCTCTTGCTTCATTTACGAGAAAAAAGAAGCAGTTTTTTCAATTTAAATGAGATAGGAATAGGTCTTTTTACTTCATCGTGTTCAAAATACACAAAAAGAAGGTATTTTAATCTTAAGTATCGATTACCTCCATGAAACCAAAAATGACACTTTTGAAATGATCTTTATATCTCTCTCAGTATCTTTGTATAGAACAAGAAAACTGATGAAATTTGAAAATGAGATTGAAAATCTGCATAAAACTTTAGATAAAATTCCTCTTAGTATAGACTATCTACATTCACCATTACATGCCAATAAGATAACATAAAAGAAAAGCAAAAATGAATGAAATTTGAAAATGACCTTCACATCAAAATTGTGAGCGATAACTTACTTTAAAACAAATATGTAAAAGGATAGACAGCCTCTCAATGTGTATGGTAAAAGGATAGTTATAAATAGAGCAGGCTAGATGAATATGCAGGCTAGATCTAATATGCATTATTTATATAATAATTGTAGGTTTATATCAAACTTTGAAATGGATTGATCAGCAGAAAGATGCATTATTCCAGAATGCATATCGGTTTCTTATTGCTGTATAAGGCAAGAAAACAGAAAATGTGGCATCGTAAGATGCATATGGGAATGTCGAAGAGATAATATTCCCGATTTATTTTACATAGTAACTACTTGTCAAGGAGGCTGGATTTTCTTCACGTTGTGAGGCACATTAAAACAAAAATAAGCACCATTTTGTAGATGCATATGAGAAAGTCAAAATGAGAATACTCCTGATTTATTTTATAAAAGAGCGAAACCCAAAATGTACTATCTAGTAAATGTTTATGAGAAAGTTAAAAACTCGAGATTTATGTCATAAAAAAAGTCTCATGCTCGATTGAAATTAAATCAAACGAACAAAGATTATTTACTTTTTCACTCAGTGACGATAGGAAGTTGCTTTTTCAACCATTTGATTCATTTCCATCAACTATGTAAGTTATGATTAAAAGATCAAACGTTGTCATTTGTGATGCTAGCTGTGTGGACAATTTCGAGAGAACAAGAATTTGAAAAATTCAGATTTTTGTATTGTGTTTGATCTCTCGTTTTTTCTGTAGAATTGATACGATGGATAAGAGTTCCTTTTCGGAAGCTTGAGGCTTTTGGATTAAAGCTCACTGCTGACACATGTTTTTTTTCGTTCATCTTCTAGATAATTCTAAAAATAGTCTAGCAGGATTGCGTAATGATTTTGAAAATAATATTTCCTCTCAGATAACAATTTACAGGTAATGAATTAGCCATAACCATTTCATATTTATGAGTAAAACAGACAATTTAAATGTAATAAACCATAACCATTTCATATTTATTAGTAAACAGCAATCCACTTAATTAGAATGGGATATATGAATTCATTATATAATTGTGCTTTTGAAAAAAGTGCAGATATCACAAGTGCAATCATAGCCATTGATAGAATACTATAAGCTGAATTTTACAACAGTCGCCACCATGTAGGTGTACGACATGACTGACACGACAGTAATCATAGGCATGACATTTTATCATTCAATAAACAGTAAAAATTATAAACTACAGTAAACGTTCAGCTAAATCAAAAAAAGATCTAATAAATTGAATGGAATCATAACAATGAATGCACAAATGGTACAGTTCAATCATGATCATGCAACTTGAGAATAATGAGCATAAAACAAATAGAAAAGATCTTCTTGGCTTCCGAGTTCAAAAGCAGGAAGTGCGTGGGGAAGGGTGGGTGGGGAGAGTACCTTATGTGTATCTTCGCTGAGGGTGGCGCTGCTGCTGGTGTCGATGCCAGAATCCTTGGTATTCCCTTCCCCTGCGTCCCAGCGACGGTGTCTACGAGGTTCAGCATAAGGGCGTCGGGGTTCCGGGACGTGACAGGGGTGCCTTCGGTGGCCAGTCCCTGCAGAAACACACAACACCATCAGGTCTATCCAGCTGCACGTACCTCACCAACTTCAAGCGAAAAAAACACTCACTTTTCATCGTTGAGAACGCTACATGGAAGGAAAAATCGGACACTGGGTTCCAACTTAACCTTCTGCGTAAGAAACTGTATTAAGAATTTTCTCTTGTCCTAAAGTTGAATGGCCTATAACGGTGAGAATAATTTGTTTTTGATAAGATATTTAAGATTTCTGCAACAAAGTGAATATTTGGAGTTTCCATACGTAAAAGTCATTATCCTCCTTTTAAATGAAAGCAAAAGTTCCTTTGTTATTTACAGATAGATTTAAGAAGAAACGCCTCATTTTTTACTAAATTTTTCAGGACTAATCTTTCTCTCTGGGAATAGTTTGATCGAGTTACCAAAGTTAGCAGTTTGGCAAAGTAAGGGTATCTAGAAATTTTCTAAATCTTCCTAGACAATGATTTCACACTTGTCCTATATATCTGTATTTTTTAAGAATGGTGAACAAAATAATTATCTTTGAGTGAAAACAGAAGAGTAAAAATGATTGAGAAATTCAAAATAGCATCGATTCGGATTCTTTATCTACGGCAGAGTAGCTCAAGAGGAGGGTTTAAGGATAAAGAGAGAAGAGACAAAGGGGGGCAGCAAGTGTTCATAGGAGAGCGGGGATGCCCGGAGCCAAGAGGACATGGACGGACGGACACACAGAGCACAGAGAGGAGGTTTTCTCACCGAAGGGGTGTGTTGATAGTCCTCCTGGCTCCGCCACCGGGTTTCTTGGGGTCTGATCGACGGCTTCTCCTTCCGCATAGAGACTAAACAGGAAGACAGACATATAGTTACTAAAAAGTAGGGATGATCATTGGTTAAAAGAAGTTGGCAACATATGGCACATAAAAAAGATCGATTGGCAGAAGATTTTTTTTTAATATTCCAGAATTCAAAGTAAAAGAGAGAATATTCTAGTAAAAGGCAAATGCTCCGTTAAGAAAAGATACTTTTTTATTTCTTTTGATTTCTGAAAAATATGACAGATGCATAAAATCGAAAAACTACCAAATTGTCTACAAGTGTTTGGATTGTTTTAAATATAATTGTTTTTGAAATATAGATAAAGTACTTTACGCTCTAGTCTCCACGTTTCCTACCCTCTAGGAATATTTTTGTTTTAAAATATAACAAATGGAGTTTTTCAACGGGAAATGAGTTTCACAAATTTCTAACTTAATCGCATCTCTCATGTGGTGACTTTCAATTTCGTATATTTAAACATTCTCAACAAAGAAATTATTGGATTAGCTAAACTGTAAGTAGAATACAAGAGTTAAATTTTCCAATTTTTTGAAATTATTTTGACATTTATACATTTAATATTCTATAATATTTTTAACGTGTTTTGAATCATGTAATGGAAGCCTATTTCTTTTGTCACTAATTTTAAAATTTTAATTAAAACGCTTGAAATATTCTCTTTTTAAATTGTATAAAAACAAACAGAATTAAATGTGATCAGCATGCAAAATTATATACTATTTAGAGCAAAAAAAAGTTGCATTACTGAATAAGGATTAATGTAGAATTTAATATTATTTCAAAAGATTTTCTCTTTAAAGGCTAAATCCATTTGTAATGAATAAAAAATTAATTTTTATTTGACTAAGGAATGTTACATTCTAAATGAGCAGAATTAAAAATTTTACTTCCATAAAGATGTTGATGCCAAGGATATCAGGAAGAATTTTAAGAAATAATAATTTATACCAGAATTTTTTAAAAACTTTGATTCCAACTCCAGACTGCGGCTGTGTAGCATAGATTTTTGCCACTCGAGGCATATGGCAAATTCACCATTCCTTATTTAGGCTTCTAAATCTAAAGCGTTCAAAATTTACCGAAATTTTAAAGAACAGCAACTGCAAATTCTTTACAATGCAGGCTACAAATAAAGAGGCTACACATGAATGTTGTCTAATTTAAGGAACACATTTTTAAAGAAAATTCTTATTCGAGTCACATTTATTCATATATGCACACCATTTATGATATCTGTCGACTAGATTAAGTTATTATTACGTAAAATTAAGAACACGAAGTGAATAACAGCGAACAGAATATAAAACAAAATTCAAACTCAATTTAGAGCTACAATGGTACTGTTATAATATATTTTTTTATTAAAAAACTAACAGAAAATGGTTTAAAAATAGAAGTTTTTAACTAAAATTTATTCGTTTACCTTTTTAAGTGTATTTCATCATATTTCCAGTTCTATAGTATAGCAAGCTTTTTGTTCAAACGACATGATAGCATTTAGTTTACTTTTAAAATTATTTTTATGAATTTAAGTAATTTTTTATCAAGTTCAGTTTGAAAACTTTTCTCAAGTGTACATTGATTAATTATGAGTAATACTAGGAGCCTTATTACAATGTGGAGTAGGATATCATCTGGTCAGTATTTCACAACAAATTGCAATAATCTAAGTAGGTTCAAATTAATCTACTTATTCTCGTTACATGGGGTAGCTTTGAAAGCCAACAGTTGAACACATTCGAGCGAAGAGTCCTTTTTGTCAAATTCAGAAAATGCGTACAGATTGCGTTCCAATCTCGTATTATATTCAGTACCTCAGAGTCTGTATGGAAATTTCAATGTCTTTACATATATTTTTCCATGACATAAAACCGTCTTTCAAAACATATCCTTTCTCTATCAATATTGCTTGCAAAAAAACTTACTTTCGAAGTGAACAGTTTTTATGCATAGCACTTTTGTATGTAAATGTTTTTGTGCATTGTTTACTTTATGTAGAAAAAGTTGGCAGAGGCCCAAGGAACAAATAAAAGAAAATGACTGCATCGTAACTTGCAAAATTCCTGCTTCTATGCTTTATATTCACGGCATCACCTCTTGTGTTTCACCACGTATCCCGAAACTCATTTTTAACTTATACCTATAACTGTAATTAGAGCGTCCTAACTATGTGTGGGCGCAAAAAAAGTAAGTAGCAGCATTCTAATGTACTGAAAAAAGTTGTAAAGCAGCATGTAATCAAACCAGGTTTAATGAATGGTTTGAGTAAGGTTCAATTTCAACTTTTGGATTTATTTCGTTAATTATTTGCTGAAATTTTGCATACTTTCTTCCTATAATATCAGCACCATCATATATTTGACATCTACAGCTCATTACACGTACACTAATTTGACAATTGCATATGAAAAATCATAGCAAGTTAGTTCAATCAATATAAATTGGACAACTGATATGCAAGTGTTATTAAACGATACTGAACTCTCTTAATTTACTGAATGTTCGGTGGGAACAATCCGGACTGAAAATAAATTAAGACGAATTAACGCAAGACAACTTATTAGTACAGACGGTATTGACAAGTCGCTAGAATAAGCGAAATGACATCATTCACTTAAAAAAGGGAATGCCAAGATTCCGCCACAGATTGACAGAATAATAAAAAGTTACTTGGTCATTTTAAATTTTCCGAATTGTAGCTGAAACAACAATATAAAAAAAACCGATTTAAATTTTTACTTCAAATTTAGTTCATTATTATTAAAATTATTCGTGAAACTTTGCTGTTTCCTAAAATAGAACAGTTTCCTCTACCTCTGTTATGCTATGTTGCTGTCAGATTATCTCGCTGACAAAAATTGCGTCAAAAATGAATATGAGAGACTAAAATTTTTTTATTTTTAACATAATGGGAGGGAAAAGCAAATGCTGCTTGCATAACTTTCTTTTTAGTTGCACAAGTTGGCGACTAATTTTCTATTCGTCGTTCCAACATAGATGACAATAAGATAAGGCTTTCTCCAATACGGCAATCAGATCGCTAGTCTCTCCGGGTTTAAACACAGTAGACTTACTTTCTATTTAATTTCTTTTGTTTAATGCAAAATAAATTACAAGGGAAACTGATGCAGTTGCCGTGTGTCCTGAAAAGATTTGGGAAAACAGGATAGTAGGCAAATATTAGTAAAACAACAACTAATTCACCTGATAACAAAATTATATGTAAGGAATTGCAAACAAAGAGAATGGTCTCAGAGTCTTTTCTTAAAAACAAAAGGTTTTATACGTATGTAAAATTACTCTATATAATCCCATGCAGAGAACTTTTAAAAATCAGGTAAATTATATTACATTTAATCTAATCAGTAAAGTACTCGATACTCAAGTACAATCACCTAAAATTCTTTTCACAGTCACATGTTTAATAGCCACTTAAAAGCGAGGTGTTTAGAAGCGAGGTCAGTGACAATGAATTTAGGTCGATTGATCTTATATACAAAACAACTGGAAAAGAAATATGCTTGATTAAACAATTGCCTCATTCTAAGTTGGTTGAAAAAGTCTGAAGCGCTCTGAGTATACATTTGATGTTTAATCCTGTCGATACTGCCACATTCAGTGGTGGCGGGGTGGTCGGCTGTATGCAAGAAGAAGTATACAATTGATGTAGAAATCAATTTTTATATTACCTACAAATACAATCAAAATAATAAATATTTATTTTTTTAAGTAAATCAGTAAGTAATGTAATACTGCTGAGTAACAAATAAACTTGCCTCTGCTTTTCTGAATTTTAGGATCGGGGTGATGATAGCCAGTTATACAAGTGAAATAATGTAAAGCTTAATATATTTTACTATATATTTCTAAACTAATTTATAGAGCTAAATAAGTAATTAGTCTTGAAAAATTTTATATGCCAATTAAATAGATAAAATCTAAAGCAGATTTTGATGTATTTCAGAATTATAAAAGTGTAAATTTAAACAAAAAATAAAATTGTGATATTGTAAAATCGATATTCACTTATCTTACTTCATTTTATTCGTTAATAACTTTCAATAAAGAGATAATGTAAATGTGCAGTAATGTATAATAAGAATTAGTATCATCACATTTGCGGCTAAATTTTTATAAAGGAATACTTTAAATTATAAGAACTTTGGCACCTAAATCAAATTTAAAAGAAAACTGCTCCTTGTCGTATAAATTCATTGTGATAACGTTCGTAAGAAAACCTATTCATAATTGATTCTATTATCTCAACACACTCCTCTTGCTTTTTTACTCTGTGTAACAACATAATCAAAGATTCTTTTAGAACATTTATGAAATGGTCTTTTCATTTATTAATCTCTGGTGCCTGACTATCTTAGTCCCTTCTCCACTCTTGTTTTAAGAGTAATTTATCTGTGTTAGAGAAGACTTTTGCAATATCTAGAGTCATGTCAATAATATCTCTTTAATGTGTTTCATTTAAAACCTGTTTAATTTAGAATCGTATGGTGGAAATTTATCTTAATAAATTCTTTTTTTTTTTTCAAATCCAAAAAATTCTGTTTTTATTATTTTATTTAGGGAACAAGGATAGTTAATGAAGATATTAACTCATTTTAAACGAATAACACTTTGAGGGGTGATAATGGAACATTTTTCTGTCCCACATTTTAAAAAGAGTTTTAAGAATAAATTTGCTTTTGTCTTTTCATGAAAAAAAGTTATTTTAACAAATAAGTGAATGTTTCTTGTCTTTAAAACATTTGAGTAACATTTAAAATTAATAATGAAAATAAATAATTTTAAATAGTCTTGACACTTATATAAAAATAATAATTATCATTTTAAATTTAAATCTTTTTTAAGATCCTGAAATTGTATTTTTTTTAATAATTTGTAGTGAAAAAAATGGCTTTTTAAATAATTTTTTTATTGCAAAAGAAAGTTTCAAGATTTATTGAATATACTCTAAACAAATTCTCTTATCAAAAATGCCGTTTCCTTATGAATTATTGAAATTGAAAAAGGCGAGATAAATTTGCCCTTGGGAAAATAAATTAAATGGTGGGATTTAAAGATTTATCGTACAGTAAAGACAGCAGTTAAATTCGTTGATCAGTTGCTGTTAATTTTCACTGAGCGTTATAATTAATGTTTATATATAATTTAAATTCTATTTTCTAAATAATATTAATTAAAATAATTTAGTTTCTAAGCATTAGTTTTTTTTAACTAATGCTTTTTGTATCATACTAATTAATGTATAAAAATCTAGTTAAATTGCTATTAACTAGTGTTTTAAAATGATATATATATATATAATGCAATTAATATTTTTACATATTATATGACGGTAAAAGAAATGTAACTGTCAATAAATTTATTCTTCAAAAGTATAGGTATTAAATTATTTAAACAAAACTGCTAAAATAGAATTGCAAAATTTGTGATACTATTTCAACATTTTCGATATTGTTTCGCAGTACATGAAGACCACTTTGTTAGTTTTTATTCTTTTTATTTTAAAAAAAACTTCTTGTTTCAGTTTTTGTTTGAAAATATATGACTATCCTTTTCAACCTGCTATTTTCTGCCACTTTTAAAAATGTATCCCTTATTTCTCATGAATATAGCGTATATGAATTGTTGAATGTACCAATGGAAAAAATCGCATTGCTTTCTTTTTGTAGATAATTTTCAACTGTGAATGATTATTTCAAATGGCACTTTCCACTGAAGTTAGGCCCATTACTACCTTCAACAAAAATCCTGGAGGATAGTAAAAATTTATTCATGGAATGTGAGTCACCAGATCTTTCTGAAGCTTTCGTAGAAGACGAAATCTAACAAAATATTATAGCAGAAAGTCAAGTTTGTGAGCTGGTCGGGGGAAAAATTTTCTTTTAATATCACAGTTAGTAAGATTTATCTACTTTTCTGATGCAACATGTTGATAAGCAGCCGTATGATAATCCCTTAGGGAATTTTAGAAAGGAAGCTTATTAGCTGCGCATGCGCAAAGCTAACTACGTTCTAGAGTTAGAATTATGTTAGACCCTTTTTATATCTTGTGTGTAGTGTTGTTCGTGTCGCGTCTTCAATATTAAATATATGTTAAAAATTATGCTAATAAATTATTTTCGGTCATGATTTCCTATTTACTGTGCCCAGTATATGTGAAAACTTTACCGTATTCTTTCAAAAAATTTGAAGAAAATGGGCTAGACAGCAAATTTTATGCTTCCTGTATAATGAGAAGTAGCAAATTAAGGCATGAGTCACGAAAGGATTTCGATAAATATTCAAATCCCTTAAGGGAAAATGGGACATGTTTGTCTTCTATCTTCTATATAGTCTACATCTTTACCTAACTTATTAGAAAACTATTCTGGGGAGAATATAAATGTTAACCCTCAAGATGGAGGTATATAAAATATGAATTGAAGTAATAATTATCATGGGGTATCGATTAAAAGACAACTCCTTCTAGTAAAAAACTAAAGACAGGAAGAAAGTTATCGATGTAAATAATATTTTGTTAGGGGATGCAAATTCTTGCTTTTTTTAAGGTGATTGTTTTTAATTATAAGATATTTCAAAGGAATAAACAAGATGTAAGATATCCATTCATTATTTGACTTATTTGACAAAATTAAATATTTATAATGATGATATGAATATTTATTAGATGAGATAAAAACGATACGGAAAGAAGAAAAATTACCTGAAGTTTCAGAGAAAAATAAATTTTAAAAGAGAGATAAAGGAAAAGTTAATTAAAATAAAAGCGATAAATTCAACCTAAAAAAAGAGAGAATTTGTGAATATGATAAATTGTCTAGAAAATCAATCAGAATTTAAAATTTTTATTTCAAAGTATTGATTATTTTAGTTAATACTGTTGCGAGTCTGTGATGCTGCTTCCCAGCATGATGGGTCCCTTCACTGGAAAGAATGATTTGCAGTATTCTGTACTGTATGCTGCGGATGCTCTTAGAAATGATCCCAGAGCTTGGCAACAAACTTGCCGATCATTTGGCGACTTTAGCGACAAATTGGGGACATCTAGAATTTTCCCGATTCGTCCATCAGGAACCAAGATATGTCCAGATACGCCCTGATGGGTCGAGACATTTCTAGCCACGCCTCTTGGGACTATATAAGGGCGATAGTTTCAAGCTGAGAGCAGTAGTAGACATCAAATTCACCAACCACTTCGAAGATGATCATGGCAAGATATGAACCGCCCTGCCTTCCATATTTCATCATGAACGAGGATAAGCCCCTGCCGGGGCTAGGCCCCTCGATAACCCCAATCACAACTGCGAAGAGTAGTAGTAGTCGGAATCGACATTGGATAACGAGTCCTCCAGAGGAGAAGACAAGAAGCGGCGGAGCCAAGCAACTGCAGGACCCCCGATAGTGTTATCGTGGGTTGTGCAACTGCTGAACTGAGCTGTGTGCCTTGTAGTCTGTTGAGGAAGCAGCGTCAAGTACTATAGCCAGTGCGGCGGATAGTGTTACTACTTGTGAGCTATTGTTGTTATTGTGTGCTGCTGTGTGTTCGTCACGGCTGTCAATAAACGTCTGTATTTTGTCGTCTACTAAAGGACTGATCATTGATTTTGTGTTCATCTCTTCTCACACCGTACACATGAACCCGACGGATTAGTATAGGAAATCCGTAACAATATATTAATGAATCAAGATAATCTTATAAGTTAGGGGAAAGAGCAAGAACTTTGCAAGGTCCCACCTCTGTCACTCTCTGAATCCTGGCAGGACGAGGGCGAGGACCTGGCGTCGTCTTCCGACTCGCTGCTACCGGATCTCCTGTATCGGTGTCCGTTCCCTTTCTTGGGCTTGGGCCTGGGAGCGGCGGGTGGGTTCTCCGACTGGTCGGAGCTCAGGGAGTCGTTCCGGATGGTGTCCAGGGAAGAACGTCGGCGGGTGTATCTTCTCTGGAGCCCGGATCCGTCGCCGGGGTCGGCGTGATAGTGCGGCGGAGCGGGGGAGGAGAGGAGGGGGTCTTCTCGGTGTGGGGGGAGAGGATCCGGTCTGCGAGACAGAGAAACAGAATCATGAATATCAGTAACGTGTAAACGCCTCATCACACGGTGAAATTTCGTCAACACTTTTCCGTTTCTACGCTCAAAAACCGGTCAAGCAAGCTTCATAACCGACAACTTTTTCTAACCAGCTCGATTATCTTGTTGGAAATATTGTCCACAAACGAAATTCAACCAATCATGTGAAACTTTGAAGTGACGTCATTTTCGTTGTCGTTTGCTGACGGAGAAGGCCGACGATATTTTACCGTGTGATAAGGCCTTTAGGCTTACTTATGTAAAATTGACTCTTTCACTAAACTGAATATAGTTCTTTTCGTCTTGGATAAGAATGATTTTTATAAAGTCTTTTATATGAAATAAATATTTTCAGGTGACTGTAGAAAAACAAAATCTAAGTCTGGCTTTTATGGAGATTTTAATTCCACATGTCGTTTATACATTTTCTTTGATCGATTTAACCATTATAATCCCTGTTGCATAAAAGTGTATGTCCGATTTCGAACTTGAAATAGAGGCCGAACTATGAAACTATGATTTATAGAAAAACATATGAATTTCGAATTAAATTTTTGAATATAACTCTGGTGTGACTTAAATACTTAGCATTTGCAATCTACTCATTAACTAATGATTAATAAAACAACTAGAATGAAAGGCTTACATCCAGTGCCTTTGCTCTAATCCTAAACATGATTCATAACCTTATTATTTATAGTACCTTATGCTCATAGTTAACATAAACAATATGTAACCGACTTATATTTAAATGTATTTTGAAAAATGTCAAATATTGGGTAGAAAAAGTTGTAAAATTATTATTATTATTGTTATTATTATTTGAAAAACCAATTATTTCGAAACTATGAATATAAACATGTTTTTTTTTATTGATTACTCAGTAAAAAGGATGACACTTGTTTCCCCTTTTAGAGAAATTATGATAATTATTATATTTTCTGTTTGAGAATATAAATTCAAATTATAAGTTTTTTTGTTGCATTCTGTTTAAACTTAACTTCAAGAAGAGTCAAATTATATTTTAATTACTACTAGAATATCAGAGCACTTCTTTCATGCGATTATTTCCTTTTGAAAGAAATCTTTTAAATTATTCTTCCACAGCATTTGTCCCAGAGACTTTCAGGGGACTGAGAGTGTTGCTATTGGTGATAGTTAGGATCGAACCCGGGACCTTATGGTTGGTAGCCAGATGACATGACCCCAAGACTAAAAGGGATCCCTCAGTCTTAAGGATGTTATCTGGCTTACACTACAGTACTCCCTCTCCAGTGAGAGGTGAGACGAACGATATTTTTGTAGCTGTTTAGTAGGGATCTTATTGGCTGCTGAATTTTTAATGCGTTTTACCCAATTTTTTTTTGGCTGATTATTTATCAGCTTTATTTTATTTTTTCTTTATTGGCTGATTACTTATAGCCATTTTTTTCATTTGCTGATTATTTATCAGTCTTTTTTCTTTATTTTTATTTGGCTGATTATTTATTGCCATTTTTTTTAATCGGCTGATTATTTATCGCCGTTTTATTTCTTTTTTCAGGTAGAAGGCGCCACAACAGCTGAACGAAGGCTGCGTATTTATTTTTATTTTCATCTTCCTAGGTCACCGATGTTACTATTGGCGATAGGTAGGATCGAACCCGGGACCTTATGGTTGGTAGGCAGACGACATGACCACAAGACTAAAAGTAACCCTTCGATCTCGAGGATGTTATCTGGGTTATAAAGCATCCACTACAAGAGCTGGCACATGGCACCTGACGCCGGTGTCCCGTCGCAGGGGTAGCGTATCTTCCCCGTGATCTGGGCGTCCCGGTTTCGAGTCCAGGTTCGGGCATGGTTGTTTCTCTGTGTTCTGTCTGTGAGGCGTGTGAATGTGCCCCCCTGTCAAAAGGGGTTGTGCAAGCGAATGTGTGTGTGTGTCATCTTCATTTGAGCTACAAGTCAGACTTCTGCCCTCTGAGTGCTCAGGGGTCTTTACCCTCAGAAGCTACTGCACCCCCTTTCCGTGAAAACACGGACACGACAGAAAAAAAAAAACTCCAACAGCTCACCTGGCAGCAGGTTGTTGCTTCTTCTCGTCGCTCCAGAAGGAAAGTGATGTGTTGGCGATATTGAGGTTAGAAGTGAAATGTCTTTTGAGGAGAGGAATGGGGCTCTGACGCTCTGTGTTGGCCTCTTCTTCCAGGCTTTTGGATCTCCCCCATGTCTTCTGGGACTGAGAGTCTTTCTTCAAGGCCCAATTTCCGAACTTAATGGCCAGCTCCTTGTTCTTACGGCACAGGATGCACAGCCAGATCTGGAAATGAAGCCAAAATCATTGCATCTTGTAATTTTTAACATTATGCAAGTTTTTAGCAAATTGAATCATTTATCTAGGAATTGGATGCGACAGAATACCTATTCAATTTCATTTAGATCAGTGTCTAGGGTCACTGATTGAAGTGAAGCTTTTAAATGAAAACAGTAAACTTATTGACAGCAAAGAATACAGAAAAGGCATTAACAATTGGGACAAGACAGGCTATTTACAATTGAGAAAAAATCCTCTTTAGATGCCACCAAGTTTAATCTATCCTCTTTAGATGCCACCAAGGATCAAGTCTAATCAAGTATTTTTCATGGCACAAGTTTCATGGCAAAACGATGTGCCACTGTTGCGTATTAAAGATTCATATTCAGAGCAAAATGACCCTCTCAGTCTCCGTCTGCCGAGCGAATGCGTAGTTCGCTTTTTTTCTCAAACTTGAAGTCACGCGTCTTAGACTTTGGATCAGCTGTATTCAGCGGTATCCATGGTGCCATCTATTACTACAAAATGAAACTAAATAGGGAATAGTAATGGCCGCTTATTAAATCTCTACATTTATGCCTTCTGAAATCCTAAAAGTTTAATGGCTATTGAGTTTGATTTGAAATGCATGCATTGAATGACAAAGACAGAAATTTAAAATAATTTTCGATACATATACATTTTATTTTTATGTACTTGTTAATGCTGTGCAAGTTATTTGAATTAAGATATAAGTTATTCCAATGGCGATGGAATGAAGATTTTACGTATTTCGAAAAATGCGCTTACGTTATCGCCGTGTCAGAATTGCTTGCTCTATTGCTAATAAATAGAAACAAAAAATTAACGGAATTTCAATTATTTTAGTTGACTAAAGCCGAGTCATTATTATAACGAAAAGAATAGATTGCAAGAAAATAAATTCTTATTTCAATGATATTCAATAAAGCTTTTGAAAAGATATAAAATTATTACACCTAATAATTTATTAAACCTTTGCACTTGGATGGTGATTCTCACTCACCATTCAAGGCGATGCATCATTTTGGTGTTTTATTTATTTATTTATTTAATTTTAATTATTAAAAATATCTTCAGAGTAGTAGGATGATACAAATTAATTAAACGGGAGAAATAAAACAATTATATATTTTTATTTTTAATAGCAGGTCTTTGTATAAGTTGATTAATTTTGCATCGAATTATTTTTTCGAGGGCAAAGCTTAAATTTGGTAGGTTGAATGACTGCCCGATTTTGTTGTTTAAAAATCATTCAAAACAATATAACAACACTAAAGCTAAAAAAGAATTTAAGAAAAAGTGCAATAATTTTATTAATACGAAGTTAATTGCCAAACATTGGTGCATTCTTTAGTGATATTCACCAAGATAAAATAGAAAATTTTCATTCCGTGGCGATTTTCATAGCATCGAGAGACTAGTACATGTTATTGAACAGAGTTTCATCTGGAAGGAAAGTTAACCACTTAGCTGAAAAACAGATTTAATGAAATAGCTGTACTTTTTTGAAAGCTTTGTGAAACTTATGGTATATACAGTACAGCAGCTCATGAATCGATAAATGTTCACGTATTTCATTATAGTAGTATTCAAATAAAACAGTCATTTGATCCTTTTAAGCACAATATAATTAAGATCAAAATTGTCACTATCCATATTAGTATTTCGATGCAATAAATTTAATAAATGTCTTTATTTCAAAATCATAATTAACCTGGCTAATTCAAGAAATGTTGTCAATATTTGGCTTTTGTAAAGCATTCATAAAATACTAATCATACTAATACATATCATAATCATACTAATCATAATAATACTAATCATTCATAAAATACTAATCATATGAAACAAATTATAAGAAGTGAAAGCAAGAATTAAATTTTTATAGTATAGGAATTATTCAATACAGTAATTTTTTATAGTAGTATAAAAAGTCGTTACTACACATTTGAAATCACATAGTTACAAGAGGAATATTTTAAGTAATAGAGATTTGTTGCATAATTTAAATTGCAGTTTTGATGGATGTAACATTATTATAATATTGTAGCATAATATTTAACACAATCAAATCTCAAATACATTTAAGTTTCGCTATTGTAAAAATTTTTTTTTCCATTTTGTTTATTATAATTAACTTGACGTTCGGCTTCAGCTATAAATTAAACTGTTTAGTTTTCTCACCTTGTATTCACCCTGAATAACTTGCGGTTGACTTTAAGTTTCAAAAAGTGATTTAGATATTTTTCAAATATAGCTCACCAGAACCCTTTTAAATATATAATTTCTTTAACTTTTCCATTAAATAAATGTCACTGAAAATGATGAACAATGAATTGCAAAGTATTATAGAAAATAGCTGAAGACATTTTTTCAAACTTATTGCCTGATGCCTTTTACCTTGTTGAGACGCAATGGCACCTTCACGCCGCACCTGGCACAGCAACGCTTTCCACACTGGCTACAAATGTGACCGATACCGTCCGCAAACTTGGTCTTGAAGCAAATGTTGCAAGTGGACTCGAGATCGACGCCTGCTTTCTGACGGAGATTTTCGACAGCTGCTTCCAGGAGTCGGATTCGTTCTTGCTCTTCCCTAAGAAGAGAATTCATTGAAAGATCTTCAATAAGAGTTGTTTTTTAATTGATAATAACATAATGTAATATACAAAAAAGAATTTTTGTTTTTAATATTTTATGTGGTGCCATGCCATTCATCCGATTGCGATAAAACTTCGACAACTTATTGCTTGCACTTGCGAGAAGTTTAGTTTAGTTTAATTTAGTTATATAAACGTCCCGTTGTAAAGCAACACGAGGGCTATTTTAGGACGGACCTCGTCATTTTGAACCACGGTCAGATGACGAGGACAACACCTGAACAGGCACCCCCCTCACCACGCCCCACCACACCAGTGGGAGGACATTTGGCCTGACAGATTTAGCTTGCAAGAGACCCCCTCACACGACGGTTCATTGGTGGAATCGAGTCTTGAACCTGAAACCCTCCGGTTCCGAATCCGAGACCTTACCACCAGGCCACCGTGGCCCTGCACTTGCGAAAAAGTTAAAGTCGTAATACAATTTTTATATCTCAAGATCAACATGCGGTAGGGCCGCGGTGGCCTGTTGGTAAGGTCTCGGCTTTGGAACCGGAGGATTTCAGGTTCGAGACTCGATTCCACCGAAGAACCGTCGTGTGAGGGGGGGTCTCTTCCACTCTAAATCTGTCAGGCCAAACGTCCTCCCGCTGGTGTGGAGAGGGGGGGGTGCCTGTTCAGGTGTTGTCCTCGTCATCTGACCGTGGTTCAAAATGACGAGGTCCGTCGCCAAATAGCCCTCGTGTTGCTTTACAAAGGGACGCTAATATGACTAAACTAAACAACATGCGGTGAAAACAAAAGACAATGTTTATGTGCTAACCCAGTGATTCTCAACCTGTGGGGCGCGCCCCCCTAGGGGGGCGCGAGCACACGATTGGGGGGGCGCGATCATATCCAAGAGAAACTGTTACTTTAAAAAATGATTAACTGAAATGAAAGAACACACACACATACATACATACAAAACAAAATACATTTCGACATATTTAGTAATTAACTTATTAAATTAAAACAACTTACTAAATTAAAAACAAATTTAATAATTATTGGTAACTTCCTTGGGCCTGTATTGCAGAGAAAAGTTTTTCGAAGGAGGGTTTAATATTAGAAATAGACACTCTCAATTCTTTTTCTATATTTAGCTGAGATCTATATTTTGTTTTCAAAGAAGCCACCGCAGAAAATACAGTTTCACAAACGTAAGATGTTGAAAATGGTAGTAGAATGCGAAATGCCCTTGTTTTTAGTGCTGAAAACTCATCATCCACTCCTGCCCAAAATTCAAAGGGTGATTTATTACTAAATTGTCTTTTGGTTTTGCCGCTTGCCGTGAAGTCTATGAAGGTTTCTTCCTCTTTAATTGAGACTCCTTCGGGAGTATTTTGAAATGGATCCCTCACCCACTCGTAACTTGAAATCAGTTTGTCGTCAGCAAGAAAGTACTTTTTTAAAATTCTTTGCTAGCATTGCTAAATGATTTTCAATGGTTACAAAATCAACTTTTACATGTTGTTCATCAGCTTTGTAGGTTTTAATACAATCATTCAAGTTTGCAAACATTGTTAAGTTTTCTTGCTTTAAATTTCTGCTCCACAATTCCAATTTCCTACAAAAAGCATTAACTTTATCACTCGTATCCAATATATGTGTATTTGCTTCTTGCAGTTGAAGATTCAAGTTATTTAATTTCTCGAATATGTCGATCATGTAGCTCAATTTCATCACAAATAAACTATCGCGAAAAATCTCTGCTTCCGGTTTGTTTTCCTCTTCTAGGAAAACGGCGATTTCTTCTCTTAATTCATAAACAAAGTTGCAAAACTTTTCCTCATGATAATCATTTTGCCTCACAATAAAATAGTAACACTGAATGTACTGCACCCATGTCTTTACGAAGTGCGGAAAAGATTGATTTCAGGGGTCTCATTTTTATATAATTTACTACGGTTACAACCATAGTTAACACAGTATTCAAACCAGGACTCATTTCTTTGGAAGCCAAAGTTTCTCTGTGGATCATGCAATGTGTCCAGACGCACTGTGGCAATTTTTGTTTCACAAGTGCTTGAATACTTTGAAATCTTCCGGACATAGAAAGAGCACCATCGGCGCATATTCCGAAGCAATTTTTACATTCTATGTTTGCCTCGTTCATAAAATCCTTTAAGATAGCAAATAATGTGAGTGCTGTTGCTTTGAGTTCTATTGGTTTGCAGAAAAGTAATTCTTCAACTTCTGACAAAGCATCACAAAATCTAACATAGACAATGAAATGAGCATCTTTATTACTATCTGTTGCCTCATCAAGTTGTATTGAAAACAATTTGTCACGTAACTTCGACAAAAGCTGACACTCTACATCTTCAGCTATATCATCAATTCGACGGGCAACAGTATCATTTGAAAGAGGTATAGACTGCAATTGTTTTGCAAAATTATCTCCAAACATAATTTCTACAAACTCAATTGCGGCTGGCAAAATAAGCTCTTCACTAATGGTGTGAGGCTTTTTACATCTGGCTATTTTATATGAAACTTTGTACTAGGCATTTAAAACTTTTTCATTCACATACAAAGTTTTTTTAAACAATGATTTTTGCATTTCATATGATTTTAATTTTAATTCGAAGAATTCTCTGGATTTGTTTACGTACTCACTATAAAGCGTTTCCAAATGTTGTTTAAGTTTATTAGGTTTCATGCTGTCTGCTGCCAACATTTTTGAGCAAATGATACACAGGGGGCCTTTCTTCGTTTATTTCAGTACTAGTGAACCCAAAATTTAAGTATTCTTGAGAATATTTTCTTGATTTTATTTTCGGAACCACGCTTTTCTGTGTACTTGTTGATGCTTGTCTATCGTCTATACGCCCGCTTAAAAAATTATTCATGATTCTGCATAAGTCTGTTGCCGTGAATATTTAATACGGTGAATTGCAATTACACGAAAATATATATAACATACACATTCAGAATAGATTCAATAGTGATAGAAGGATCGACTCGAATGAGATTGACTGGAATTGAAATTGGCGTCATAGAACTTTCTCCTTCTCCCTATGAGAAAACATTTGTTCACATCTGCGCATGCTCCTGACCAGACAAATTCCAGACAAATCGAAACTTCTCGAGAAACTGAGAATGCTCGACATGGCGGGACGCAAGAGCAATAAAAAGCCATAAGATTCTTGTTTTTCTAATGCTGAGGATCGGTGTTGCAAAGTGTCAATAAATTCCGTATTCTTGGTAATTTGTAAAGCTTAAAATTAAGGTTGTAGTGTAGGTTTAGCTTCAAAATACTCAAAATACATTTTTATTGTATGTGGTGGGGAGGGGGGGGGGCGCGATTAAAATTATGATTGAAAATTGGGCCGTGAATACTAAAAGGTTGAGAAACACTGTGCTAACCAATTACGCGCGTCAAAATCAAAAGACCAACATGGGACAATAATCAAGGCGATTATCAACGGAAATCGGAATGAAGGAGATATGCTAATTCCATGCATCCCCATTCTTCCCTCAGACCTGAATTTTGATTTCAAACGATTGCAGTTTCACTATCGATTACATTCGCGATGGCCATGAACATGGTGCAAGGTCAATCCATTTAAGTGTGCGGATGAACCTAGAAAATTCATGTTTTTCACATTTATGTTGGAAGCTCAAGAATAGCATAGCCACGATATTTATTTGTTTTTGTTGAAGACAGAAAAACAGAAATGAGTATCTAATAAAGCACTTAAATAATGAAGTTCAATCTATATATATAATAAGCATTATTTATACTTCTCCAGTATATGTCATTTAATTTCAATGAATATTTTCATTGTCGATAAGAAAATAAATATCATTCTTTCTGCTATTCATAATCAAACAAAATAGCTATTTTAAATTTCGAACTATATTTTCAAAATAATTTCTCTTGTACTAGAAATGCGCTGGACATTAGTTAATAGTCAATACAATTTGCTTTGAATTTAAGGAAAAAAATGCGGTCATTCAAATAGTATATTTGGATTGTTAAACTATTTTTGTTTGTAATAAAGAATATCTTAAATCAAAATTTCGATCGCTTTTAAAACCATTGAAGAAATACTTTATATCACAACAAAGCAGCCTTTTATTTTAAGGAAGTTACAATGTTTTTGGAAAAGAAAAAGATCGAAATTTTAGTTGTGGCTAAAGGAAATTTTTTTTCGCTTGTAAAATTTAATATCTGATAGATAATTTAAAACATATAGAGCAAATGACTTGTTTCAATTATGAAAAAAGGAAAAAAAAATGTTTCTTAAAGTATTAGTCTGTAAAAGGTAAATTAAATATGTATAAAATTATAATACGAAAAATTTTCAAGTTCATACCAACAAATCGTATGATAAGCAAAAAAAAAAAAAAAAGGATTTTATCAGACAAGTTAAATGCCCAAAAAACATGTTACATAGCATGCTTTTCCCATATTCCAACAAACATAAAGACATTTCATTTAAGAGAACTAAAGGCCTTATCACACGGTGAAATTTCGTCAGCACTTTTCCGTTTCTGCCCTAGAAAACCGGTCAAGCAAGTTTCATAATCGACAACTTTTTCTAACCGGCTAGGAAATGCCGTCGGAAATATTGTCCGCAAACAAACACCAATCATGTAAAACTTTAATATGACTTCGTTGTCAGTTTCTGACAAAAAGTGCCGACGATATTTTGTTGGGTGATAAGGCCTTTATATGATGCTTTCCATCTCCTCATAAATGGCAAATTTCCGCTGAAACAGACACTTTAACTAGGTATTCTATAAATGAACTATTGAGAGACAGTTAAAGTGTAAAAAAATCTATATCATAGCTTTTTAGTATAAGGTACATTTACGTTTCGTTTAACAATATGAAAAGTTGCGGGGAAAAAAACCGTTCATTTCGAATGCAAATAAAAATAAATTTTGAATGACGGCAAAAAAACCAAAGCATAAAACAACGAGAATACTTTATCGCCATACTCTCAAAATGTCAACGACAAATACATTTATCTTCCCCCCTGCTGCATTTATGAACTATTCCAGGCCATAGGAATAGAACTTGTTTAGCGTGTTAGCGCCAGTTCATTCCGGTTAATTGATTGAATTTATAGAATACCTAGTTATTTCAAGTTAGATAAATTGTTTATTTTACACTTTAACTGTTAATAACTAGTTTAAGTGTCAAATTAATAACATATTACACACTTTAACGGACACGATCGGTTATTTCATGGAATAACGAGGTATTCTATGAAATAACTACATTATATAATTTAAGGGTAACAGAAACACTAAATCAACTGAAATTCCCAGATAAAATGTTGAGTGATTTATTGATAAGGAGGAGAATTCGAATCTTCTATGAAGGAAATGTTTCCAATAAAGAAATAAGTGAACGGCGATCTCTGATTGAAGCTTCTAGAACTTGAAAAGATGATATAAAGAAAGTCGAATATTGGGCATTGGAATATTGTCAATGCATTTTAAATTATATGCTCACTTCATCATTGGAGGAGGCCTTTTTCTATGACGAGGGCATACATACATATTGAGGGCATATGACGGTGGCAAAATAGACCCCCCGATAAAATAAAATCTTTAATAATGATGGTAACTATGCTGAAAAATAACCAAAGCGTTGTACTCCATTATGTAATAAAAGTATGTTTGTACAAATCTTTTCCTTTTCTTTTCATGTTTAAGTTATCCGACTACGTTCAAAGGGAAAATTTTGAAAAAAAATGGGTTTTTAAAAACTATTTAGAATTTTTAGATGTATAGTCAATTATAAACACTATAAATACAAAAAAAAAATTGAAAATGTAATATATTTTGAGAAATAGGAAAATGTGTAGTAAATTTTAATGAAATTGAACCAAAACGGTTCACACTCTACACAAAATGTTAATGTATCAATCCTATTTTACTTTGTAAACATGATTTAGATTACAATGGTGAAGGAAATGAAGCAAAAAATAAGAAAAATTTTGCGATTCAAAGAAGTGATGAGTAAAAAAATACGTATATATGCAATTTTTTTCTATAAATTCACAACTTCATTTTCCTAAAATCACCTATAAATGAAAACTTATTTCACCATGAATAGAACTTTTGATTCATTTTATTGCCTTTATTATTTAAAACACACTCTGAAATTTTTATGCAAATACCTCTAAGTTTTTGAGATATAGTGTTAATGGTGGAAAAATTTTATGAAAATTAAAGTTTTGTAATAATTGAAATTAAAGTCAAAAGTTCAGCTGAAAAATAGGTGGCCATGGATGATAGATCAGGTTTTCCTTTTCCGAGAACAGAAAAATTGATTTGGAAAGAGAAAAATCTGAAATATAAGAAATAAGAATATAAAAAAATTCGCTAATGTTGGCAAAAACCAGTATTTTTAATGTAGTCGGATACCTTCAATTAATTAAGTTTCTGAGACATTCTTCTTAATCAAGTTATCATGAACAAGATTTGGAATCTTGAATCTGCTTCATAATAACACATATATTTATATGTTGAGGGAAATTCTTTTTTGTGCTGATTGAAATTATCAATCATAAGTTTTTAACAAATGATTACAAATAATGAAATAATTGGCAAATGATTGATTTTAAAAAATATTGCGTAGGAGCAAATATCTTCATAGCTAACATCCATGTATAAAATGTAATTTAAAAAAATATGAAACCCTAATTATAAAATTAGTTGTGAAGATTTTAAAAATATCTTTTCGAGTACTCTTGTTACGACGAAACAAACAAAGAATCATTGTTTGTTTCGTAGTTTCGTAGAAACTAATTATATTTCGTAGAAATTTAATTTCGAGAAATAATGATAATAAAAAATTTAATAATAATAATATAAATTTAATTTAAATTTAAATTTAATAATTAATCACATAGATATTTCGTAGAAACTAATTATAT
>JAPMOQ010056038.1:504032-555060 GCA_026543055.1 Argiope trifasciata
TAATTATATTTCGTAGAAATTTAATTTCAAAAAATAATAATAATCGAAATTTAATTTAAATTTAAATTTAATAATTAATCACATAGATATTTCGTAGAAACTAATTATGTTTCGTAGAAACTAATTATAAAATTAGTTGTGGAGATTTTAAAAATATCTTTTCGATTACTCTTGTTACTACGAAACAAACAAAAAATCATTGTTTTCTCTTTCCAGTGAGTAAGTCGCCTTTTATTTCAAGAACGAAGCGTAGAGAACTCAAAAATCACGCCGAATCGATACCCGGCGGCAAATTCTTAAGCAGGGTCACCTGCTTAATTTACCCTGACCAACAACGAACCTGCAGAAAGAAAAAAAAATGCTATTGGCAAAAGTGAAGAAGCTCGTAACTTAATACGAAAACTTAATACGAAAATCGATTTCTCTTCTCGATCTGCTGGCAAACAGGTGTGCTTGGATTTGATCTCCCGAACAATTGCTGCTTTATATATCCATTTTATCTTCTATGTTTTTATTTCTAGAACTAACATGGATAGATATTATTTACTAAAAAATATTCTTCCTTTTAATAAAGAGTGTTTTGTGGATAAAACGAGTAGTAAGAAACTAATAAGTAATTAAATTACTTTTAAAAATTAATTTTATTATTTAAACAATTATTTCATATTCATTTATATTAAGCCTCATACAATGTAAAGTCTTTTCTAAACAGATTCGAAAACTATTTTAGAAATTTTCCTACAAAACTTACTGAAATAGTGCATTTTTTCCAACAACAAAAATATTTGTTCTTATAGATTTAAGCAAATGGCAAAATCCTAGTTTAACGTGTCCCTCTAGTGTTAGAATGTCAGCGATGCCAAATCGTTAATTAAGGTGGCTGACCAGATAAACAACACTGTGAAACTGTAGTTTTTAAATTTTGTTTTAAAATAAAAATTATGAGCTTTATTGATCCCAAAAATAGCTTCCTTTTTAATCTTTATGAATAAATATTGTTGATTTTCATTTGAATTCTGGAATTAAAGACTTTTGCAAGCCAGCTGCGTCGGCCTGTGTTTTAATTAAAATTAGAGCAAGCCATGCCTTCGACAATTGAAAAGGCCACCAAAAAGAATTTTTTAACAAAAAAAAAGACTTTCTATGGCTGGGAAAAATCCTATAATTAACGGGAACCTAAAGGTTTCACTAATACATTGAGCATATGGATAATCTTTAATAGCTAAGAAAATGCTGTAAATCGAACTGAAAATGACTTTGACATCTGCCGATTGCATTGATTAGAATTTTTTTACCTTAAAAATAATCTATCAGAATTTTAAAAATTATCCAATTGCTTTTCAAGCAGTGGGAGGGGAATCTAGTAGTTTCACTAGTATATTGAACATAAGAATCCTGAGTATAACAGAAACAAAACTGGGGCGAAAAAAAAAACACAGTCTAAAATAGCTGAAGATTGGAGATTTTCTTAAAAAGAAATTTCAAGGAACAAATACAGAAACTCGGATCAACTAATTCTTCATTTGAGAAAGGGTCAGGTTTGACATTTCTGTAAGAAAACCTTGTAACTCTTCAGTAACGGAAACACTGTTGGATATAAATTCACCCATTTAGACATCCAGTTCTCCAATAAAAAGTCTCTGATAATATTTGTGATCATAATATTTATTACTCATGTAAAATATCCGACTTCGTTCGAAGGAAAAATTTTGAAATATTGAATTTTATAAAAAATATTTATGGTTTTTATATGTATTGTCAATAATAAACACTGTAAATACAAAGCACAGTTTTTTTTTTCAAAATATTATATATTTTCAACAATGGGAAAATTTGTAGTAAATTTTAATGAAATTTAACCAAAAAAATTAACACTGCACCCAAAATTGTAATGCAGGAATCCTATTTTTCTTCCTACACATGTTACAGAACATAGTGATGTAAGAAATGAGCCAAAATCTAAGAAAAATGTTGAGATGTGAAGACGCTAAAGTATACGTATACATATATATGCATTTTTTCCATAAAGTCACAACTTAATTCTTCTAAAAATACCTATAAACGACAAAGTATTTCACTTATAATTAAACTTTTAGTTTATTTCTTTTACCGCATTACTTAAAACACGTGCTGCAATTTTTATACAAATATCTCAGTTAGTTTTTGAGATATCATGTTAACGGTGGATAAGTTTTATGAAAGTCAATGTTTCGAGAAAATAAAAGACAAATTTTAGTTAAAAATATGAGACCCTGGATGATAGGTCAGGCCTTCCTTTTCTTAGAAAAGATAAACTGTTTTGGAAAGAGAACTGTCTGAACTTCAAGAAATTTAAAAAAATCGCTAATGTGGTCATTAGTGTTTTTAACGTAGTCAGATACCTTAATCAAGCATAAATTCTTGAAAAAAACTATAGGCGAAAAGAACAACAAATTGCATTGAATTCCGTTAGAGTGACAAGGTGAAATGAAAAATTTGTGAAATAAAGACAAACGATTTCAAAAAGTTTGCGCTGATGTTTTTAATATTTTATTTCCTGTTCTGATAAATTTCGTCAACAGACGATTTTAATTGGAAAAATTAATCCCAATAGTAAATAAATTAATATTCTCTGTTCGTAGTTCACTTCAAAAATAGCACTACAATGATTAGCAGTAATAATGCTTTCAATTATACTATGAGGTTTAATTCAATTCTTTAAAGGATGTTTATTTACCAAGTTATTTTTAAATTTCGTTTCTTACAAAACTTTTATAGTAAATGTATAACTCAACAAGTGAAAAAAAAAACTGTAAACGAATCCTTATTAAGATTACTAGAGAATCATTTTACTTGCTTGTGTACGTTACTGTAATGACTAAGCTAAAATTCAATCAAGCAAATAAATGTTGAATAAATATATTTTGAACATACAAATTAGAATATATATTCAACAGTATTTTATTAATATAAGCTTTGAAACTTTATCATTATTATTAAAATTCTTTTTTTGCCTAATTATTGCAAAAAATGTTAATTACAAAGAAAATGATTGAAATAATTTTTTAAAATTCATATTTGACGTGAATATATATTTAAAATAATTGTTCATCATACATATAAATTTGACCAAAATAAAAATTAACTATATATCTTAGAACCGAGCGAGTTCCTTCATCAATTAAAAAAAAATTGAACTAGAATGTCACGTATTTACTTGTAGTTGGGAATTAAAATATCGAAGCTCAAAATGCCAGAAGTGAACTGTTTTTCTGCAGGCTTTTGATCTAGCAAAATATTTAGATGGAAAGTATAGTGGCCAAATGTACTCGTATGCAACGTTAAAAAAATATCAGATTTTAACCCCAATAATGTGTCATAACAATAAACAAATTTTTATACTTATAATAAAGTTCAATGTGTGTGTGTGTGGGCGCTCTATAGGCTAGACCGTTGGACCTACAGCTTTTAAATTTTTTACATGTATACCTTGGAGGTCAGGAATGTGCACCTCTGGGCCCTTTTTTCGAATTTTTAATTAGAATTTAAATTCATTAAAATTTAAGCGAAATTTCGATGTTTTTCAGCTATGACATCCGAAAATATTATCGCACAATGATTTTTTCATCAAATTAAAGATTAAAAAATAAGCTTTCTAATGGTATCAGTATTTTAACATATAACTTAAGCTTTTATTTGTAATGAGTTTCTAAAGAAATATTTTAGCCATATTTTTCAACAATATATTTTGGACAAAACAATAAAATTTAATCTGCACGAGCACGTTACGAGTGAAGGGAAAATATTATCGATTATCAATATGACGCCATCATATTGTCAAAAACTCAAATTTAAAAATAAATAATTACTGCAAATTAAACATATAAAAATGTTATTTTCAGTACGCGTCTGCATGAAATGAAATAACTATGAATATTTTTTTTTAAAAAAAGAAAATGTTAAGAAAAAGTTTTAGTGAATTTTACAATATTATTAATTAAATGAATCAGCTTTATTTAAGACTAGTATTTAATAAGTAAGGTATATTGAGTGGTAACATTCAACGGATGAATTCATCATCATTATTAACATCATCCATCTTGTTATTTTTGGCAAACCAGTGAATTGATCACCCCAAAACTTTATCGCATATTTTCTAATAAAGAAAATTATTCTCTTCTCCCCCGCATAAATTTCTAGACACTGGTGAACAATAATTACAAAATATTGTTCACGTTCATTCCTGGAATGGGGCTATTTATTATTCCAAATATTTGAAAAAAGATGGCTTTTTTTCCAGCCGATTGAAACCAAAATTTGATTTAAAGCTAAAATTGTAAAGATAAGATAACATTCTCTCTTTTGTATACTTAAGGTATCCGACTACGCTAAAAACACTGGCTACCGACCTCTTTGGAGAATGTTTTAAAATTGTTTTTGCTCTTAGTTCAGACTTTCCTCTTTCCAAAACAGTTTATCTTTTCTAGGAAAAAGAAGGCCTGATCTACCATTCAGGGGCGCATATTTTTTCAGCTAAAATTTTCTATAATTTTGATTTTCTCAAAACATTAATTTTCATAGACATTCTCCACCGTTAACATGATATTTCAAAAACTAACAGAGGTATTCACAAAATTTCAGCGAGTGTTTTAAATAATATGGTCAATGAAATGAACCAAAAGTGTTATTGTTGTTGAAATATTTTTTTCATTTATAGGTGTTTTTAGAAGAATTAAGCTGTAAATTTATAGAAAAAACAGATATATACAGATATTTTTACCTATAACTTATTTGTATCTCAAGATTTTTCTTAGCTTTTGGTTCATTTCATTCATCGTCATATTCTATAACTTGTGTACAAAGTAAAATAGCATTCCTGCATTAAAATTTTGCTTAGAATTGTAACTATTTTGATTAAATTTCATTAAAACTTACAACAAATTTTCCTATTTTTGAAAATATATTATATTTTCAAATAATTTATAGTATTTTGTATTACAATTGACAATACATTTAAAAACCATAGTTTTTTAAAAATTCAATTTTTCAAAAATTTTCCTTCGAACGCAGGTGGATACCTTAAGACATTACGCTTACATGCATGCGAAAGTATTGATGACCGATAACTGGCTAATCTTTTGATAAATTTGATACAAAATTCAATAAGAATCTTTATTTTAGATGATAAGCCTATGAACCAAAGTCTATTAACGTAACTTTTTACTATCTTTTGTTATATAAATGTGTACTCAAACGGGCTGATAGAAAAGCTTCCTTTAGATGGACTTCGTTCAAAATTTGATAGAAATATGCAGTTAAGGTCTAATTATATATTAAATTTCACCTCTCTAATTTTAGTTATCTCGTTTATAGACAGATTTTATTCAAAAAAGGTATTTTTCGGATTCAGCGTGGTCTGAAAAGTAGAGATTCAACAACATCTTAATTTTGAATTTATCCTTAGTCATTATATTGTTTCATGCAAAAGAAGCAATAAATTATTTCGTTTCCTTCACAATAGCAGTTATGTAGTGAATAAAAAATAGTTTTTGAAGGAGTTTTTGTTAACTCTGAATTTTAATTTTTATATTACAAGAATTTTTCAATCAATCAAGAAATGGATTAAGGTATGCAACTACGTTCGAAAGAAAAATTTTTTAAAAATTGCATTTTTTAAAAACAATTTAAAATTGTGGGTATTAGATGTATTTCCAATTATAATACAAAATACTATATATACAACAGTTTTTTGAAAATATGATATATTTTTAGAGATAGGAAAATGTATAGTAACTTTTAATTAAATTTAATTAAAATGTTTAACACTTTATACAAAATTATAATGCAGCCATCCTATTTTTCTTTGCACACAAGTTATATGATATAATGATGAATGAAATGAACCAAAATATAATAAAAAATTTTGAGACGCAAAGAAGTGACGGGTATAAATATGCGTATATACGCATTTTTTCTATAAAGTTACAACTTAATTGGTTCTAAAAACACCTATAAATGAAAAACAATTTCACTAACAATAAAAGTTTTTGTTCATTTCATTGTCCATATTATTTAAACTACACGCTGAAATGTTTATATAAATATCTCTATCAGTTTTTGAGATATCATGTTGACGACAGAGAATTTTTATGAAAATTTAAGTTAAGAAAAAATGGAAGTGAAAGACAAATTTTAGCTGAAAAATAGGTGACCCTGGATGAGAGGTGAGGCCTTCCTTTTCCTAAAAAATATAAACTGTTTTTGAAAGAGGAAAGTCTAAAGTAGAAGAAATAAAAAAAATTAACAGTGTTTTTAACGTAGTTAGATACCTTAAAAGATTTTATAGCTTAAAATTTGCTTGATATATTGTCGTCCCATATCTTAACAGGGAGACGTCAAATTTGTTGTTCTTTCTCGAATGCGTACTTGAAAACAGTTATTTCTCAATATTCTTTCGATTCGTCAATCATATCCATCTCTAAAAATTCACACATCGGCGAAATTATTTTATAATTTGTATATCAACCGATGTAAGATATTTTTTACATCAAACAAAAGAATAATAGCTGAGATGTGAACATTAAAATATCTCTTGTAACCATAAGCGGTACATTGCCACTGAATAAACCAATCATCTCAATGATTAATATACATTTTTTCTTTGTTATACGATATGAAAGCTCTTCAGAATTCACATTTGTTGCAACTTTCTATTAAATGACAGAAATTTTTGGCAAAGATAGGGTTATCTTATGTCGATGCCAACTTTTGCAGCTTTCAAATCACTATGAATTAAAAGGCCGGAATCTGAGGTCATCTAAAATTGGCAGCCACAAGAAAATTGAATACAATAACATATTTTGGCACGATGACCACCCATTTATATTTATTTCATTTCACTGTCAGTCCTTCTGTATTCTTGAAAGCTTTCTCCAATAAAAATGCATTAGTTCTCTTGCATAATATGACAGTCAAGAGAATGGTGCAAACAACCTTTCGAAAACAAAAGAATTTTGATTGGTCAAACAATTTTGTGAGTAAAGACGCAGTAATGATTGAATTTTGGGAGAGATCTCATAGATTTTTTAATAACTGTATCCATTGCCATTGTTTATCTGTATTTTGAATGTGATCGATCATAAAGTGAACACCAATCAGATGATAATACTGAGATTTTAATTTACAAATTATTTTCGTAATTATATAGTTAATAAAAACTGTTTGGACTAAATAAATTACCAAAGGTATCTTTATGTATAAAAAAAAAGAAAAAAAACCACGGCTTCTTAATTTTTTTTAGATCAGACACAAAAAGACGGAAAATTAGTAAGTAATAATTAAATAAATTTTGCATGACAATCCCTGATATCAATTCATTGATCTTTAATATTTATTATAATAATTATTTCACAATTGCTGCTAATATATAACAACTCTTAGGGAAATAATTTTATAGAATCATATAGAAAATTTTATGTTCAGGTCTAATAATTTATCTAATCATTTTACTTTGAATTATATACGTCATTGCCTGAAATCCACCTAAATATATGAACCACTAAATAGAAGACCTAAAAATTTTCGAACCTATTAAATCCGAGAATTTAAACATTATTAGCACTGGCCGCTTGACTGGTGATTTCAGCTAGTATAAGCTGCTAACGTAACCACGTGTTTTGCTCTTTAAGATTTTATTTTAAAAACTTTATTTCTTATAAATGTATTTTCGACAATGATAATAAATATTCATCATTATTATTATTATTCACAAAAAATTATATATATTTTTAATAATAATAATTAGGAAAGTTTTTTTTCTGAAATTCTAAATATTTGATCGTCTATGAACTAAAGAAAAATTGATAAAATAAGAATTTTAATTTATATTGTAAGGAGATTTTATTTTTAAATTCTTGGTCCATTCATGTTCAAAGTTTCACTTTAATCATTTGATTTTCAAAATCGTAACTTTTATTTTAAAAACTTTCTTTTTTATAAATATATTTTCGAAAATGATAATAAATATTCATCATTATTATTCACAAAAATTGTATGTTTTTTTATTAATAATGATTAAGAAAATTTTTATTCTACGAAAATCGGAAAATTCTAAATATTTGATTGTTTATAAACTAAAAAAAAATTGATAAAATAAGAATTAAATTTATATTGTAAGGAAATTTTGTTTTTAAATTCTTGGTTCATTCCTATTCAAGTTTGGTTTAGTTTAGTTATATTAACGTCCCGTTTTAAAGCAACACGAGGGCTATTTTGGGACGGAGCTCGTCATTTTGAACCACGGTCAGATGACGAGGACAACACCTGAACTGGCATCCCCCTCTCTACACCACGCCATACCTGCGGGAGGGCATTTGGCCTGATAGATTTAACGTGCAAGAGATTTCCTCACACGACGGTTCTTCGATGGAATCGAGTCTCGAACCTGAAACCCTCCGGTTCCGAAGCCGATACCTTACCACCAGGCCACCGCGGCCCCCATCCCTGTTCAAAGTTTCGCTTTTATCATTTGATTTTCAAAGTTGTAACTTTTATCCTCAATTAAGAATATAATGGTTGTAAAAAAGATGAAACTATCAGTTAAATTGATTAGTGAATCTAAAAGTCTGACTAGAAAAAGGCAATATTTTTTCTGAAACCTGCAGTTGGTTAAGAGAGTTTGGTTTTCATCTTTCTTTTATTATCGCTTTTATATATTTTAAATGTAAATGATATTATAATGCAATCGAGAGTCTTTTATTTTCTTAAAATATGCAAATAGAAATGTTTATTTTTCCTGTTCAGACTTCATTATTTAAAATATAATGTTATAAAAGACAATATTTTATTTTTTCCGATGATCCATTTTCTTAAGTTCTCCAAAAGAAGTTAATGTCTTCAAGTCAATCACGATATGTATCCTAAAAAATAATCTTCAGAAATATTCTTTCCATTTGAAGCAAATTGCAGCCATTTTTATCTGTGTAAGAATCAAACTGAAAACTCCAGATGGTGCGTATTTTTAAATTGCCAAGAACTCTTTGAATGCCAAAACATCTGCCGATCTGTTGACAAGAGCAATTCAAACATTAGAGAAAAGGACAACAGCAGGTGTTTCGTAACAAAACCCGATTTATTTTTATGTGCAGTTGTTAAAAAAGGAAATAAGAATAAAACCTATTTCGATCCCAATTTAATTCAATTTCCTGATGTCACATTTGTATATTTTTCAGAAAATCTGCATATTTTCGCTAAGTGATTTTTTTAGACTAACATTTCAAATATCTTTTCGTTAAAATGATATTCAAAATACATCAAAATGAGTTATATGATTGACCATCATTATTTATCATTCTTCTCTTATAATTGAATTAACAAGATAACAATAAACGCATTTTGCATTGAAATCGAAGAAATATTCTAATTTGAAATTTAGCATATACGACTAACTGACTAAATAAAAAGCGTTCAAACAAATAAAGGGCTATAGTTTTAAAAAGAAAAATATCACAAGAAGGACAGACAATACAATCGAAACCACAACTGCATATAAAACAAAATAAACTAAATTAAAAAGAAAAATGCATCTTTGGATAGTTGTGAACGAATTATAAAACTGAATGGCAGCCTATTGGACATAAACAATTTCAGTATATCTCACTTGTCTATACTTATAATAAAGCTCAATATATTTATAACAAAGTATGTGTGTGTTGGCTCTCTACAGGCCAGACCGTTAGATCCACAGCTATAAAATTTGGTACATGTATACCCTGCGGGTCGGGAATGTGCAATTCGGAGCGATTTTTTCGAATTTCTTATTAGAATGTTATGAAGAAAAACATTTGAGGAAATATAATTAAACATCACAATTTAAAAATTTGACTACCGATTTTATATTTTGCTCATAAATGTAAAAAAAAATGTAACCAAAAGTTAAATTTAAATGGAAACTGAGACCTAAATATGAAAAATTAGTGATTATAAAAGCAATTTATCCACAGGAAGTTCTAAATTTATCTCAAATTTTTATTTAATGCATTTTTAAATATTTTGACTAAACAGATAACTCTTTTTTTTAAAAAAGTTTTAGGTTGTGGATATGTTTCATTTAAAAAATTATAATTTATTAAAAGATCCCTACATTGTTAATACACTATTGTATTACTAATGTATATTTAAACAATGTATATTTAAACAAAGTATATGTGTATTAACAATGTATATTTAAGCAAAGTGTATTAACAATGAAAATTTAAACGCACAGTTTTATTTAAACAAAGGATGAAAAAAAGTATTTAAACAAAGTGTATTAACAATATGAATTTAAACGAACAAGTTTATTTAAACAAAGAAAAAAAAAGTATTTTAACAAAGTGTATTAACAATGCGAATTTAAACGAACAAGTTTATTTAAACAAAGAAAGAAAAAAAAAAGTGTTTTAACAAAGTATATTTAAACAAACAATTTTATTTAAACCAAGAAAGAAAAAATATTTAAACAAAGTGTATTAAAATTTATACTTAAACAAAGAAAAAAAGGAATTCAATTACTATATGCTCATATTGGCATGTCACGAAAACTAAGGGAATAGCAATTGTATGCTCAAAATTAAAAATTGAATGTTAATTTCATAATTTTATTTGTACTTTTATTATATTTCAGTGTTGTGTAAATTTACAATGCACTCATTTTCAATTTATTTAAAATCTCGCTATTCTTGTCTTTTATTGTTTCTCATTTTTAATTTCTTACCATTATGGTTTTTATGAAGGAAGAAAGGAAGGGGGGAAAACTCAGTTTGGCACAAATCAAAGATATTTCTGGCATCATTCCTCTGTTGTTTTTTCTCCAAAAAAGCAAATGACACATGCATAAAAAAACTTTCTTTATGTGACCACTTCCAAAAAGTTTTTTGCACACTGACTAGCTGACTATATTGATATCTAAAAACAAACGCGAGTAAACACAAACATAGATTATAATAATTTTTAAAAATCGTCTCTCCTCGATAAAAAAGAATTTTTTTTTTTTACAGTAAATCCTTATATAATTGTAACATGCTTATCATTTACATCCCGACAAAATTCTTGATAAGAGCTCTTTCACTTTCATTGCCGACAACTTCGCTGTAATCTCAAAAGTATAGATTTTTGTTATACTTTGTTTATAGAAGTTTTGAAATGTAATTGGAATTTTTTTAGACTAAAAAATCGCTTTTTTAAATCAACAGTTGTATTTTAATGGAATAGTAGCATGATGATTAATTTTTTTATCTATTTGAATAATACTGGACAGAATATTTTTCAATTAAATTTTAAAAAATTGGTTGTAAAATTTAAATTTTTCTTAAAACATTTTAAAATAGCCTCAAAGTTGCTTTAAAAATGGGACGTTGCGACCGAAAGGGCGGCAAAATTTTAATTATGTCAGGGTAGACTATTAAAATCAATAAATCATGCCAATTTAGTTTTAAAAAATACATTTAATGACATTAAAGGACATGATTGACACGGGGACAAACCTATTTAGGACAATAATATTTAACATATATGCATTAAAATAATACTCGGGGGCTACATCATGCTTTACATTCGCTTCCAAGACATGGATTGATTGCTCATGGCAACGTCCGATAGAGAGCCGAAGAAAACAGTTACGGTTACAATGTTAATATATCTAACTAAATAACTAACCCTAAACACTTCATATTATTTTAAATTGCATCGGAATGAAATATTTCAAAAAAATACAATTTTTTTTATTGTTCTAATTTTGAATTTTAGTTATTATTCCAAATAATTATAGATAATAAATAAAATTATTTGATAAATCCTTTTGCCAACAATTTTTTTCTACCAGTTGATACCAGGAAAATTTCTTCAGCCTTCTTATTTGAGTTTATTTTATAGTCATTTACGTCACAGACGCTTAAAAAGAAATTAAATTCGAAAATGATTTTCAATTTTCTGCCATTAAAGTCGAGCCGGGATGGGAAGAAGTCAAACTGATATCTTTTGTGCTTCTTGATGACTGCTTAAAATAGAGCACTTATTCGCGCGGGCTTTCATATCAAGAAAGGAATGAACAGGAGATGAAGCGAGGCTGAATTTCCGCAGAGCCGTAATTGAATCACGAATAAAATTATTTCCCGATCATGAAGGAAAGTGAATTGAATGTGCTAAAACAAAACAAGTGGCTCTCGGCGTCGCCATCTTCTGAAAGGAACATTTTTATGGCTTACAAATGAATGCAATTAGGAGAAGATATTTTTGGATTAGTTGAGAAATTGGCTCTTAAACTTGTTAGTCGCCTTTTGCTTTGATCAGTCAAGCTTTTAGCGTCATGTTTAAAAAAACAGTTATTGGCGCAATATGGCCAGGTTTTTGCCTTTTTGATATTAAAGACCAACTTTTATTTCCATACGAAAATTACTCAAAGATAATAATATAACTAATAAGGTATTTTTAGAATCCACTGATTAAAAACTATCTATCGATATGCTTAAAATTTTGTCAGAGAAGAATATGAGTATCGGCATTCAGGTTTTAATTGGTAACAAAATATATTACAATATGCGAAAAACTGTTTATTAGAAAATTAGTAACATCGTACTAAAGAAATTTGAATTTCAAAGAGACATTGTTTAAAAACAAAGGATATAATATTTTTTTTCCCGAGATGCTGATGTAAGAATAATACTGTTTTTAAAATTAATACACTAATTTTAAACTACAGTACTTCAAAATTATGAGCTTCAAAATGATGAATTCAAGAGTTTTTGAAAATTTTCACTTCAATGTTCTCAAAAAACAAAATTCAAGATAAAAATTAAATGAGGGAATGATTTTGGCTTGTTTTATTTTTTTCCCTTTTTCAAATTAGCTATATAGAGTTTTACATTATATTTTTTATTTAAAATAAATCTTTATTTTGATTTTTTTTCCATTTTCTTTAAACAAATTCACGAAAATATTGCTTTGCAACATGCGTTTATCGAACTTTTCGTAGCCTTAAGAAGATAAAGAATATATTATATCATAATACTTTCTCTAAGCAAAACGTACAGGTCATGGTTTTATTGTTAATTGTGAAATGATAATTTTAAATATTTTTGGCGAAATTTCAGAATTTTACAAATTTTTATAATTGTTGAATGTTTTCCTCAGTTCAAAACTCCGGTTTAGATCGGTTTTTAAGATCAGCGTGTTCATTCATAAGACATTCATGAAACTAAACAGATGTTGTTTGAGAGTTTTGAAACAAATGGTTTTATTTTATAATTTAGAGGGGTAGGTAGTTTGATGCTTAATAGCGCAAGAGCCAGATATGGCTATACTGCGACAAAAAAATGGTCTCAAAAATTGCCATTTTCAATTCAGTGATACAATTTAAAATTATAGATTCTTGTTATAAAATAAAAGACAGCCAATTATGAATAGTAACAATGTTTTTTAAAAAAATGCAAATCACATGTCAGAAAGGAAATTTCTACAAAAATGGTGAAAGATTAAAATATTAATGGCAGTTAAAAGGTGAAAATGCAATGCACAAAACATTAAAACAGGTAAAAGTTACAAAACCAAGACAAATTAACAAAATGATTGTAATCTTTTGATACGAATTTTTTTCAAGTATTTGTTATGAACAGAGGTACTTAAAAATTCACTGTAAAATATTTTATGGTCAACCGATTAAACTAGACAATTTTGAGGGCTTTGTTTAAAAATAGTTTTATCAACTGTGGTAGAATCGGTAGAAGGCTTAGGAATAGATGGAGTTTCATCAATTGTTTCATTGGGGCTGTATACTATTGCAAAGCAATATTTTCGTGAATTTATGTCGGAATCAATTTCGCTGTCAGTGTTTTGATTGGGCTTATTTGGTTTACTTTTTCAAGTTCAGAATTGACTCTGTTCAATTTATCATCTAATTTAGAATAAATGTCCCGCGAAGAGCTAAAATTAGATACAGGCATAAAGAAGGTGACTTGTCGAGGTGAAGTTTTTCAGAATTTAGAATATAATTATAATTATAATTCGATATATTTTCAGAAATTATAAGAATGTAGAATTCGATATATTTTCAGAAATTTGTTTATAATCTTTTTTTATATTTTTTCTTATATGTAACAGTTTTAAAATCAGAGGGAGGGGGAGATAAATCATTTCCAGACAGGAATGAAATTAATATCCAAAACAAATTAAAATGTAATTCTGTTTTAGTTTAATACTCTTTAAATTAATTTTGATAAATGAAATAAATAAATTTATATTTCAGAAACTAACTAATATTTGAAAATCCCATTTTATAGTTACGGAAAGTAATTATATACTTTGACAATTATTAAGATTTCTACTCGGCGCAACGGAATGAAACTGCAAAGAATTCTGGTATTAATTCATTAAATAAGTTTAATTTACCTTCCAACCCATTTGCATCATTAGCGTATATATACGCTCAATTTTCCTGGTCACTATCACTAAAGCGTATCTATACGCTGTATCATATTATATGCTATGCATATAATACGATATATACTGTATTCATATTATACACTATATACCTATATGCATCCTACATTTCAAATATTACCACACTGAACAAAATGACAAACAAATAATGTTCAAAAATGATTTTTTTTCAACTTTTATACAATTTTACATCTAAATATGAAATAAAAAAATTTCCATGATATGGACCTTTTTTTTCATATTTTCATATCATGCAAATGGGTTAATATCCCAAAGTAAATGCGATTAAGTTTTTCAGTTTAAAAATTATGTATTTTTCTCAAAAAGTACGAAACAATTATTTAAAAACAAGTTTTTACTGCCCAGAAGCTCAAATTATTACTTCATTGAAGAAAGTGTCGAACATAATTTGTTTTTAAGAAATTGATCCAGATTTGGAGTGAAACTCCGGTTGCTTTGTTGTAATTTTATTATTTTTACGTGCGTAAAAGATTATTTGGATGGTACTTTTTTATTATGTTTCATTAATATAAGTATATAATTATGTCGCAGAAAATCATGCCTTATTGATCATTTTCGAATGGACCAATAAAAATTTACACAAATCGCCATTTTAAAAAGTCCAAGAAGTTTATACAGATGGTTCGAATTGATTAATCTTTTATTATTATTATTATTTGAAACGTGTTTGAATGATAAGTTTGAGTATGAGGTTACAATAAGGAAATTCGAATGTCATCCCGATGTATTTGCTTCACAAAGTAATATCATTCAATAAATGGCGTATATCAAATCATTTTTTCTTTTTCCTGTCAAAATTGAATTGCAGAAACCTTGAAAAAAAATGATGTATTCCACTGGCGACTATTCATTTCATGTACCATTATATCTGTCTATGATGTAAGAAGAATGTTTGATTGAAATGGTGAAATATTTCTTGCGTTCGTTTAAAATGACGGGAACTTCAGATTCCAGTACTGCTTACCACTTCCCTTTGAACAGCAATGCGCAATGGTTTATATTTGCACATATACACCACTACACATTATACTACGTATACTTTTTCTACGTCTGTCTGTCTGACTGCGACAAAGATAACACAAAAACGATTTGAACTAAACATAGGAAATTTAGTATATGGTCTTTATAACAAATTTGAGGATTTCTATCAAATTTTGAGTAAAATCTGTCTGTCCGGCTGTTCGAGTATAAATTAACACATTAACTATAAAATAAAGAGAGCTAGGGAGAGAAAATTTTCTTCATAGATTTAACATCTATAGAATAGACACCAACAATGAGTTGGCCATCTGTACTTTCAGAAACTTATAAGCCCAATTGTTCAAAAACGCAATAGCTGAAATGTATCAAATCTGGTATGAGAATTTGTGACAAGAAAATGTAGTTTCAGTTAAATTTGTATTTCAATCAATCGAAACAAAGCGACTAAAATACAAATTCGATTTTCGTATTCTGTTATCCGCATGCCAGGTATAATAATTTGCCAATATGACAGATATATTCTGTAAAAATCCTAAATTCACAGCAAAGGTTAATATTTAGCAATTACTGTACGCCAGTGCCATGCAAGGCATTCTCTGGGATTATACCTTTATTATATATTATACGAAAAAGTTTTAAGGAGACCACTCTCGCTGATTTAAAAATTAATGCAGATCAACTTAATAAACTTAATTCTGAACATAAATAATTATAATATTATTTATTTAATACACATTTGACTCGAAATAGGAAAGGATTTAATAAGCTTTAAAGTTGTGAATTCAATCTTCATATTCAAAAATTAATCGCAGAATGATTTTTTAATTATTTTTCCTGCATTCCTTATATTCACTTATATAACTTTACATCAGTATTTTTAAGATTGAAAAATTCTTTAAGTATCTTTTGAAATAATGAGATTAGAAACAAAAATAATACTTAATTTTGCTTACAGGAGATGGTAATTCATCCTAAATGCATTTTAAAGCTTTTTTCTACTGCAGAAATATGATACTTCAAGAAATTGAAGGAAATATTGTTTTACTAATGTATGCTGTTTTATGCGTGTTTAAGCTAAAATATCAGATTTATTTCCCTTTCACATTTTTCCATTTGAAATGAAAATGAAATCCAATCCAGTAACTTTCTTTACGATTTAAATCGGTTTCCTGCATTGCACCTCAACTCATTTTCTATCAACTGAAGCGCTGAAAAACCATGACATGTTTCTCATATTTTAATAAAATTCTGCTGAAATTTTTGGTGAGCACCACATTTTGGAAATTAAAAATTTTAGACAAGTGACTCGCTATATTTATGTTTGCTGGTAATGTGTGTGTGTTTTCTCAAATATGTGCAGCGCTGTTATTCGCTTTTTTCTTTAACATTATATCACAATTGCATTTGTAACTGAACAATTTGAGATACAACTTGATGAGGTTCTTTTTTTATTATTTTTATCAATCATTATTGTTCCCTATCAATAAAAAATTCAATAAAATGTATGAACTGAAGTGATTTCCAATTTTAAGTGACTTTATAAATTCATGTTAAGAAATCATATATTGCTTAATAGCAGAAGCAGTCTTTCCAAAACTTTCTTTCATACACTCTAATAAAGGTATTATTTGTCACGCATATAAAAAAAACGTGGACCTGGTTTAAGACAGAAAATTTTTTAAGACTATGGTGTTCAATGGCTACGAAATACTAACCATTGTCCTCACTTCATTTAAATCTATCGTATGATCCTTAGCAAGATTTTTGGTGATTAATTCTTTGCATGTGGATAAAAGTGTCAGAAAATCAAACCGACCACGTTGAAACCAAAATCTAATACAGAACAAGAAATGTAGTCACAAAATCACATACCCAAATTTGATGTGTTTAAATAGACGAATTTGGCTAGTGATTATATAAAAATATTTTTGAATTATCATGTTTATATGCATCTGACCAAGAGACGCTCAAAACCTTATTGGATTTGGTTCCAAATATAAATGGAATTTTCATTATAATTGTTGAATTTGTGTACCGAATTTTATCCATCTAGCTCTTTCTATTCTGCAATTATCGTGTTAATTCATAGCCGATCAGCCTGATAGAAAGACTTCAACCGAATGTATTTTGCTTAAAATTTGATAGATCTTTACAAATTTGGTGCAAAATCCATAAAACAAAATTCAAAATGACTCAAAGTATTTTTAAGTTATCTTTGTCAAAGACAGACAGACAAACATAATGACATAAATTCTGTTTGTCTAGAAAAGTCCAAGAAGTAGGGATTCGTCAAATTCCTGAATTCGAATGTTTTTGACGATTTCGGTACTTTCACCATGTTAACAACTTTGAGATAAAAAGTTGTATTTTCGAACACCAATGATTCTGATAGATTCTATAACAGTGGATCTTAATTATAATATCATATGTTATTTGTTGTTGTTGTCTAATGCCACTTGGTCATGCCAAGCTGATTTAGCAGAGCTGTTTCGATTAAGGCAGAGTTGTGTGCATTTCGTTGTTAACGAGCACCGTTCAGATGAAAGAACGACTTTGCTCGAACACACATGACAAAACCCTTTTTAGGGGGTGGTCGAAATCACTCATTCACCCATCAGCAAGTCTGAAGTTAGATCCAAATCAGAGACCGACTCATCCCTGATTCAGTACCCCCAGAGGTATAAGAACTTGGAGGACTTTGCAGTCGCGACCTATTGAACGTGCCCCAACTGCCATTAGCCAACACTGCGGTCTTTGGACTAGACGAGGACAGAACTCACGACCTTCCGGACACTCTACCAACCAGGCTACCGCGGCCCTATCATATGTTATTGTATTTTTTAAGAAAGATTTCACAGAATTAAAATGAATTTCTCGTGGTTTACCCCAGTTTATTCTCTTCATCTGTAATCATAGTTAGCTACACGGAACGATGCTTTAACAGGTGAGTTCTGGTATATATACCGAAAGTCATCCTGCAGATCAGTACACGAGATCCATTTACAACTTGAAGCTCGTGATGGGTAATAATTTTGGCGAAGAGCCAACAATTTCATTTTCTCGGCGTAATTACGTCGGAATGTTACCGCTACAGAGTGAAACCGTGAATTACGGTTGATAAAATACCCAAATTAGTAAAGCATGTCTCAAAGGTATGCAACAGTTTTTATTATATTACTTAAGAAAAAATACATATGTATATTAATACTTATATATCAAGTAATATCTAATGCGGATTTAAAAGATCAAATATCAGTTTCAGCTGACAGGAAAATTCCCCGAAATTGCAATCATTTTTTATAAGATCAGTCAGATACAAATGTATCTCAGCTATCATCAGACATCTAACTGCACTCTCTCCTGGACTACGTGGTGGAGTCACAATATGCAGGGGGGTTATAGTTCAATTTCCAATTTGTTTCCAATGTTCATAAAAGGAAAGTGACTGGGCCAAATGTTATTAAACTTGGTAAGGATTTAAAAAAGATCCATTAAATTTCTTTTCCGCCAAAAATAAAAGGAAAAGAAATTCAAAAATTCGTCACCAGAATCGGAATAGCGCTGTATGCAATATTTTAAGCAAAATAGGACAAAATGTGTTTAATCATTTCTGAAATGTGTTCAATGGGTCATTCACCATTTTTTGAAAGCAAATTAAATCGCATTACTGCATTTTTTAACAGCACTTCTCACTAGCAGCTCATAGCATATCAGGAGGAAAGCTAAGCACATGCCGATTGCACCACATCTTTCAGTTCCGCCAAATTGTTTAGATTATCACCATAAAGCGTGCTTTTGAGATAGAACACACTGAACATACTTTGTAACATTTCAAAAACGATTAGATACATATGAAACCGGTGTCTTCATGTCATATTTTGCTTAACAAACATACAGTGCCCTTTTTCTCCCGTTGGTGAGTTTTCGAACTCTTTTTTTGACTGAAAAGATATTCTCATAACCCCCTTTAAACTATTGCCAAGTGTGATAACATTTGGTCCAAAAGTTTTCCTTTTAAGAGCATTTCAAAGTGGAACTTTAACTATAAGCACCCTGTGTTATTCAGAAATTCATTCCCCTGTTAGCAGTGAATTCCAAAAAGAAATTGACGCAAAACATTTATATATGACGTCTCACGATAATATTAATAGTTTCCATAGCGAAACTATTTCAGTAATTGCACTTCAAGAATATTAGAGTAACCGCAAGATTCTCAATATTTTTTTTGAATTAATTGCGTTACCTGAAATGATAATAGATGTTCACTATAGCTTCATACTCTAACTGTGATGTAATTGTATTAAAATAGTAATTTAAATCTGATAGAAACGCTTTTGATTAAAAGCGATGTTTATATTTTTTATAATAATGAATGAATTTTCACAACCTACAGAGAATTGCTCATTCGCAGCATTCGAAGCCTCATGACCATCTTTATCACTCTCCTGATAAATTTTAAAAATATAATGAATGAAATTAACCGTTTTAGTTCTCTTCGTTGATTTACATGTTGCTATTTCTGAATGGCGAATAGACATTATAAATCTCAAATTTTAATATCTAAAATGTAATAAAATGCTGAAATGCCAAAAGCATAACATAAAAATTTAAAATATTCTGAAAAGAATGTACCGATGTGTTTAATTTGAAATCAACTCAAAATAATTCGCTTAACAAAAATATGATATAAAAGACATTTAATTATTAAGGATACTATAAAGGCAAACTGGAAGTAAAAGTACATTCCTTTTATTTTCAATTATTGATTTCAAATTCCAACTTTCAGTCTTTATATAAAAACTATGAAATATCAAAGTTTGAAGCAGCTATAGGTGAAGAATTCATAGTTCAATATTTATTCCATAAGAAATAATGATAATTAAGATAAGGAACATTATAAAAGTAATATACGAATTATGGATTTATTACAAAGTTTATATTACTGAAAAGATTTGACTTTTTTAAGCTAATCTCGAAGATTTGTCTAAATTGGCAAAAATTAAAAGTTTATCTCTTCATTTTAAACATGTTTGAAGAAATTAATTATCGCTTATAATTATTCTACTTTCAATTAAATTGTTTTAGGATAGGAAATAAATAATTATCGTTTGATTTTCCCAGTTATATTTGAATGAAAAGTCTTCTGTTTTTCTTAATAATGATGAAGTTAGTATCTACTTATTTGTTGTAGTTTTGAATATTTCATTTATAAACGTTAAAAACATTAATTAAAATTTCAAAAAACTCGGAAAATGATCAAAATTTTTTCTTTTTTTTTTTGATAATGATGGGGATTTTTTTCGGTATTTCTGTACTTGTGTATTAATACTATGACACATAGTCAATGGACGATAATAATATCTTTGGCGATTACACCTCTTATGCGATTAATATTCTAAGCAGTACATATATTTGCTTAAAAACTATAATGATTGTCTTTTTTAATGCTATTGACTTTCAGTAACGTGGCAAACACCAAAGCAAAGGACCGTCAATTTAATAAAAACTGCAGAATGACGAATGCATTTAACTAATAAAACGAAGAATTTTATTTAAAAAATATTTTCCACTATAATGAATATTGAAAACTTATTCAAAATCGAGCGGCAACCTATTTTACACTTTATCAAAATAATTGACAACTGGTTAGCAAATTAGATAATCATTATTGAAGTCAGTTTCATGATAAGTAATTTCTTTGGATAACACAGTATAAATTAAACATCAATAACAATATTTACGCTTAAAGGAGAAATATGCTTCTCTTTAGACAAACACTTTTTAAATTTCAAGTATATACCTAATGGTTAATGAGATCCCATAATCAGTGAGTGCGCGAATGATTTTTCTCTTTTGTGAATATTGAAATGTAGAAAGTACAATTTAAAAAATAATAATTTGTTTTATTTGAAAAGAAGAAATTAAGACTATCAGGTATATGCCGCCATTTGATTCCAAATTGGACATTTTTTAAAACGATAAATTTATTAAAAAGCACATGGACATTTTTGAAGTTATCCGTTTTATAATGTTGTCATTAAATATTTCTCATTCTTTATTTTAATTTAATTAGTTATATTCAAGTTTTTAATCATTCATCTGCATAATTTCAGACAATTTCAAAATATGGAAATAAAATATAGATAGATTATTTTTTCAGAACAGATAACATGATCAGTTGTTGATTGGAACAATCCAAATTAGGACTTGAAAATGTCCTTTTAGCCCTTCATTCTAAGAATTTGCCACTAGTGAAAATAAATATAAAGGTTATTTGTTCTAAAGAGGCGCTAGCTTGGCTATTTTCATTTATTTTTCTACCTTCGATATTAAGAAAGCTATAGGATGGAAATTTTTAACTTCGCCCCACCATTTCCACTCGCTTTGAAGTAGATGTCCATTTACAAATTCATTCTAAGTTTTAACATTTCTTACAACATAATCCAAGCCAGTTAAAATCCAAACAAAATTAGTCTAGCCCTCTTGTTAACAAGATAACATGGAAACGCATATATAAACTTTTGAACTAAGGATGATTTGGAGTTCTAAGCACCATAATCGATGAAGAATTGCAAATAAATTCCTGAAATCTTGTCTAGAAACCATTGCAGCAGGTAATCTTCCTATAAAGAATCTACGCTATATTTCACCTTATCTATTCATAATAAAGGATAATGTGGTTTTTTTATGTGTTCTCAGTAGGCTAAAAAAACTACTGGACAGATTTTATGTCTTAAGCACCAATAAGATTATCGGAAAGTTTCATCATAACTAACAGAATGGTTAGTTTTTTTTTATTAATTAAAAACTATTTTGCTCTCCTCTGTAATTTACGCCTCTGCCTTTAAGACCTTCACTTCTTTTCCTACGCCATTAAGGAAAGGGTGCCGATATTTTTTCTACATCAATGAAGCAAGGCCTCTGAGGATGTAAAAAATTATACCCAAAAACATTTTACGCAGCATGTTAAGATATTTTTTCTACTTTCAAAATTTCAAAGAATGCTCCCTACCCTCCTTTTTTTCTATTACACCAACGGAGCTAGATTTAAAAAGTATTTTGATTAAATATTTTTAAAAAGTTTTAATATTTTAGGCATTGAAAAATAACATTTTTAATTAACCAATCTTTCAGATTTATCCTGATGTATCTTTGAATTAAATTAAAAACTTCTCGAATGATGATGTCGTGTCCGTGTTTCCACGGAAAGAGGGTTCAGTAGCTTCTGTGGGTAAAGACCCCTGATAGTGCAGAAGTCTGACTACTAGCTCAAATGAAGGTGACACACACATTCGTTTGCACAACCCCGCTTTACAGGGGGGCACATTCCTACATCTCACAGATAGAACACAGAACAGCCAGGCCCAAACCGGGACTCGAACCAGGGACGCCCAGATCACGGGGAAGACACGCTACCCCTATGCCAGGACGTCGGCTAACTTCTCTAATTTAATTTTCATATCATCTAAAAGTCATTAGTTATTTCCTTCTGTGCCTGCGTGCTTAAGCGGCCTTCTAAATATTTTGATAAAATTTTTAAGTAGAGAAATATTTCTAAAATTTGAAAACTTAAAAAAATTATTCTTGATGTAATGAATCCATCATAATGGCTCAATTTTCCATCAATTATTTTTAATTTAAATTTTTAATCTCAGGTTTAAAAAAATTACGGCAGGAAAAACCCGTAATCCACCCACTCCTCATTCTCCTTTATCTGGTAAATATAATCGGAATCAAACTTTGAGGCCTGTTTCAGAAAGTTAAATTAATTTTAATTGTAATCTTTTTCTAAATACAATTCGACGGAGGAAAGAGAAAAATAGTGAGAGGATATTCCTTTCATTGGATGATGGATTTTTAACTTCCGAAAATGCTTGAATACTTTATCCTAAAAGCACAGGATTTTATTCTTAAAACTGGCTAGTTAGTAAAAAGATTTATGAATATTTATAGAAATGAAAATCAAATTAATAAATTGCTAAAAAATTATGATAATAAATAGATCGAAATTATTCTATAAATTTGCTCCAAATTTTACTCACAAATATTATGAAGTTCAAAAAAGGTTTTAGTAATAATTTAATAACAATAAATTAAATAAGATACTTTTTTCTTAATAAAAGAACAGTATTTCGGTTAATTAAGTAAAAATCATGTAAAATTAACTACAATAGTCAAAACATTCGACTTTGTCAAGAGTAAATATTCAGTATCTTTTTACTGTCTTGTATTTAAGGCTTACACAATATGGCCAATACCAACTGATTTAAAAGCATAAATATTGTTACTGTTACTTACGGCACTTATCTTAGACAAGCCCGATACAAAGTCACCGATTTTAAGCCAAGCTTGTGCAGTAGCTTCAGAGGGCAAATACCCTTGAACATCCGAGGGCAGAAGTCTGACTTCTATCTCATGTGAAGATGACACTCACACACTCGCTTGCACAACTCCTTTTTACAGGCGGCACTTTCACTCACCTCACAGATGTAACACAAGGTAAAGAACAACCATACCTGAACCAGGACTCAAACCAGAGAGGCGCAGATCACTTGGAAAAAGCTCTACCCCTAGGTCAGAATGCCGGCAAATACATATTTGTTTGTTATTCAAATTTTGTAGGAGTAGCGTGTCTTCCCCGTGATCTAGGCGTCCCAGATTCGAGTCCTGGTTCGAGCATGGTTGTTCTGTATTCCATCTGTGAGATGTATGAATGTGCTCCCCTGTAAAAAGGGGTTGTGCAAGCGAATGTTTTTGTCACTTTCATTTGAGCTAGAAGTCAGACTTCTGCCCTCTGGGTGCTCAGGGGTCTTTACCTTCAGAAACTACTGCTCCCCCTTTCCGTGGAAACACGGACACGACATTATCATCATCATTCAAATTTTGTTCAAAGATAGTGACGTATAAAAAACGCTTCAATAAAGGTTTCGTAAAATCAATAAAAACGTTTTTTCATAATTAAAATAATATGAAAACACTCTTATTTCAAGCAACGCTGAAGTAAGTCAGCTAACAACTGATAAATGTTTGATTCCCTGTTCATGAATTTCAAATGAAAGAGAGAAGTTTCTTTTGCTACGGGGGGGGGGGGGTCATCGGTTGTTTGCCCTGCTATCGAACAGGAAGAGAAGTAGAAAGTTCTTTATCCCTTTCTCTTGGTTTGTTGAATCCTGCCCATTTTGTTCTCTCTCCGCATTTTCATCTATTGACAAGACAGCCTCTTTTATTTTTTTTTTCTTTAAGCAGTTATTAGTTTATCCGCTTGACTTATCCTAAACGCATTCTATTATCAAATCTTTTCAGAAAATCTAAAAGATCGTTAACATAATGTCTCATTTTATTTTTACTTTCTCTTAATTAATGTGTACAAAGAGAAAGTATTATAATTGTCTCAAAATCAGAGCTCGATATTTTGGTGAATCTCTTTGTTCCAAAACTTTCTTCAAATCGGGAAAACAGAACTTTGTAATTAAGTATCTCTTTAAAAATCTATAAATCTATCTAGCTTTGAACTAGGTGGATAAAATTTGGTACTCACATTTAGCACCTATTTTGTAGATTAGAATCAAATTTTAAACCTTCTCCGTCAAAGAATTAGTTTTCTGTCGGTCTTTTACATGGAAATAAATGTGATAATTCGAAAACGTAACAACTTAAGTAAATGAAATTTGGTATATGATCTTGTAACTAATAATCTAGCTCTATGTCAAATTTTGGTTTCGATTGATTGTTAAAAAAAAGTCTAAAACCCATTTGACTTTCTATATTTCTGTTATTTCCGTAAGTCGACTGTTAATCGCCAAAGAGCGCATATTAGAGTTAAAGTTAAATTCGAGCCGAAGATTGATCTTCCATAACTATAATACACCAATGTTCTTGCAGTTAAGTATCCGACTACTTTAAAAACGCTGGTTATCGACCACATTGGCGATTTTTTTTTATTGTTATTTCTTGTAGTTCAGACACTTCTCTTTCCAAAACAGTTTATCTTTTCTAGGAAAAGGAAAGCCTGACCTACCATCCAGGGTCACCTATTTTTTCAGCTAAAATTTGTCTTTCACTTCAGTTTGCTGAAAACCTTCATTTTCTTTAAAATTCTGCACCGTTAACATGATATCTCAAAAACTAATAGAGGTAGTTGCTTAAAAATTTCAGCGTGTGTTTTTAATACAATAGAGGCTATGAAATGAAATAAAATTTTTATTGATAATGAAATACTTTTTCATTTATAGTCATTTGTAGAAAAATTAAGTTGCGAATTTAAGGAAAATAATGCATATATACGTTAATTTTAACCCATGATTTCTTTGCATGTCAAAATCTTTCTTACATTTTGATTCATTTTATTCATCATTATACTCTATAACTTGTGCACACACAAAAAATAGGATTGCTGCATTATCATTTTGTGCAAAGTGCTAAGCGTTTTGGTTAAATTTTATTAAAATTTACTACATATTTCCCTATTACTCAAAAGATATATTTTCAAATAATTCTGTTGTATTTATAATCTTTTTGTATAATAATTGACAACATATCAAAAAACTGTAATTTTAAATAGTTTTTAATAAATCCAATTTTTCAAAAAATTTCCTTCGAACGTAGTCGGATACCTTAATATCCAAGCACTGCCTTTCTTTAACATGGGCACTCGACTCTAGCGTAAAAATAAAAAAATCTGAGTACTTGCGATGCTCATGTCGTATCCGAAATTCACAGTTATAGTGGGAGGTTTTGGTATAACACCTGTATTAGTGAGAATACGATAAAGTTCTAGAAAGATTTTCGTTGCATTGATTGAGAAAAAAAAATAAAATAAATAAAAAAATTTAAATATATTCAAATATGTGCTATAAGATGATGGAGTTTTTTTTTTTTTAAATCAAATAGATATATGGAAACCAAATAATCAATATTTATGTAAATGAAATTATTTTATTGTATTATTTAATGTTATTATTATTTAAATTATTTAATGAACTAATTTTATTTCTTTATTAAATACTAGCCGTGTTTGACGACCAGCTGGTTTGCCGATTTTGAAGCTCTTTAAAATTGTCAGTTGAATACTTTATGCAATATCATTGTCAATTAAACACTTAATGTCTTTTAACAGCTACTACTTAAAACTAATTTTAAAGTTCAAATTTTTTTAGTCACATAATTCAATCATGCAGTTATAAAAGCTTTAAGCCCACAATGCAATTTATGTCTCTCTAATTCTCTGTCAGCTCCCAAAAAGTTTCACTCTTTAACTTAAAGTAGAAATTATTTAACTGCAAATTCATTCAAAAACCTTTTATATAAAAGCATTTTTTAAAAATATATAAGTACTATAAGTACTAAAAAGAGAATAATTATGTGTACTATAAAATAATTTAAAAAATATTTCCAAGAATTATTCAACAAAGATTTCTTAAATTCATCATAAAATTCCGTGTTTAGTTTTACTTTCAAAAGGGATAAAAAGCAACCTTATAGGGCGTTTTTTTAAAAAAATATTCTCATTTATTTATAACTCAATTTTTGACTGTGAAATTCAAGAATATATACTTCTTTTTTTTAGTGAAAAATATAGTGAGTAAACAACTCATTACAATATGCTCAATTAAAACTTCAAAGTGTCTAATTTCCGTAGCACAAATAAATAAATAATAAAATATTAGAATTTAAAAAAATAACCTCAGAGGCAAACATTTCAATTTCTAATATAAGCCAGTGATACGGGAGGAGGGAGTGGCAGGAAGAGGGCTGAGTTGAGTTGTTTTCGATCTTTTCGAGACACCCATGAGCGAGTGCGCATCCCTAACGGTTCCAGCCCTCATGCCACTTGTCAAACAACGACACGCATTCCTCGCAGTCATGTGTATATGTCTGAAGGCAAAATAGAAGGGCAGCAGCTGCGCAGCACCCGAATCGACAGGTGGCGCCTGCATGCATCGATTCTTTGCGTCCTCTCTCTATCTCTTCCATGAACCGAGGGCACTCGAAATCGAACTATCTCCTTGCCTCGTCGACACCTCCGCACTCGAGTATCGCGCGGAAACAGCACATTTCGAGCTCTGCAAAACACCTGTGGACAGAGACAAATATGCGCGGCGGAAAAGCAATGCAGACGATTTCGACTTATTTTTATAGAATAAAAAGGCTGAAATAATCTAGGAAAAAATACTGAAAACCTGATTTTTTAAAAAAATATTATTATTCCATTTTTCTCTTACATTACGTATGATTTCTAAGAAAAGTTTTATAATAATTTTTAACCTGTTTTTCTTATGTTCCGTGATTTCAATAAAAAAAAAAAAAACTTATAAAAAATAGGCATACAGTAAAAACTCTTTATTCGTGGGGTATATGTTCTATAAGTATGCCGCGAATATAGAAACCGTGAATACGGAATGGTCATTTATATGGGATTATAAGGGATACGTTCATGAATGACAAAATAAAACAAACAAATATATAAAAAAAATCAATTTAGGTGAAGTTTTCTAACATTTTGAATCATTATCTTAAGGCTTAGACAATGGTTTGAAAAATTTTGTCATTTTCTCTTCTTTGGCAGTTTTTAAAAGTTCCTTCCATTCAGACTGATATCCAGCAGTCGCAGTAGCCATTTACCTTTTAAAAATAAGACTTCGTTCCATAGACGGATCAATGTTCATAAAGAAATCGCAAAGATCATTTGCAATCTCAAACCTTCACTAAGATTTTTCAAATGAAATGCCACGTCCCCAGTGTCTGTTGAAACCTCTTCTTCAATGGGCTGTGAATTTAACATTTCCTCCAAGTCGGTCCAAATCTTCATCTTGCGAATTCAAGCCATTTCTGAATGTCACCAGACTCTATCTGTTCGAACCCATCTCGTCCTATTCCATTCGCGATTTCGGCTATGTTTGCAGTTTGCATTTAACAACATACTTTAGGTCAAGTTGTAATAAGATCGATTTTACTTTTTTTATTAGTCCATTTGACGGCATTTACAAAGGATATTGGGTTGGATACACATTGGAAACTTTTTATTATGATGCATGTACTTATTAGATCCACGAATAAAGAAATTTTGAGTCTTGAATATAGGAATTGGGTTGCATTTTTTAAATCCGCGAATAGTGAAAACGCGAATGAAGGAAGCGCGGATAAGGAGCTTTTACTGTAGTTAATTTTCGGGGGATAAGGGAGGGTATAGTATATATGTATATCATCGCTGTTAGGTTTGCTCACTCGTTATTTATTGAACATATCTTCCGCATAAATAAGTCTTCTTCATTACCAAAACTATATTCTTACCAACCATCTGTAGCAACTACTGATTCACCGGTATATATGTTATTCATCATAGAATCCAGTTTTATAATAATTTAAATAATGAAAATAACAATTTTTTGGAGTCAATAAATGTACTGCCTCCTTTTTTAACTTCATGTGAAAAAATGGTCTGATCCGTAAAATGTCAACACTCATACACACACAAACAAAAACACATTTTTCTTTATTATAAATAAAGATTGAAGGTGAAGAAAAGTTTTAAAAAGTCATAAAAATATAAAATAGAAATTAAATGATGGCAATATAAAACACAGAAATAAATTTTGATTGATGAAAGGGCAAGGCACTGGTCTCCATTAAAAACGTTCATGTACGGAATGAACATATATAAGACATGGTTTTTATTTCAGGAAATTTGATGGAATTATGGACATGATGTTTTATCTGAATAATTTAATTAGAATTTAATTTAATTAATATCCTTGCCTAACCAACGGGTCGCCAAAGTCAGGTATAAACTGAAAGTAGAATATCATTTTTTTTAATGATATAGACATTAAAATTAATCAATCATTCTATCCCAGAGCAATGAAATTTCCTTAAGGTATCCGCCTACGTTTAAAACACTGGTTATCGGCCATTGGCGATTTTTTTTAATTCTTTTTAATTCTTGTAGTTCAGACTTTTATCTTCCAAAAACAGTTTGTCTTTTCTAAGAAAAGGAAGGCCTGACCTATCATCCAGGGTCACATATTTTTAGCATTTTTTTTTTATCTTTAATTTTCTCAACATTTAATTTTCATGAAAATTCTTTACCATTGACATTATATCCCCAAAACTTCTTAAAGTATTTACGTAAAACTTTCAGCGTATATTTTACATGATAAGGGTAATGAAATGAATCAAAAGTTTTGTTGTTGGTGAAATACTTTTTTAATTATAGATGTTTTTAAAAAAATTATGTTGTAAATTTGTCATAAAAATGCATATATGCGCATATTTTTACCCATATTTTTACTTCTTTGAATCTCAAAAGTTTTCTTAGCTTTTGGATAATTTCATTCATCATTATATCCTATAACTTGTGTGCAAAGAAAAATAGGATGGCTGCATTACCATTTTGTGTACAGTGTTAATCGCTTTGGTTAAATGTCACTAAAATTTACAACAAATTTTCCCATTTCTCAAAATATATTAAATTTTCAGATAATTCTTTTTGTATTTATAGTTTTTATGATTGACAATATATTTAAAAACCACAAATAGTTTCTAAAAAATCCAATTTTTCAAAAAATTTTCCTTCGGACGTAGTCGAATACCTTTTGATGGATTACACACACACAATCATAAAATGTTATATTGAAAAAATGAGTTGATCATATAGGTGAAGCAGATATGCCAGAGTAAAAGAAAATATAGGGAGAACTGAATGGAAATATTCTTTTTTGTAATATAATAATAAACAACCGATTTGTAAATATGTCTGTTTCTAGTAATAAATAGAACTAAACCTGAAAATGTTATGGAATCTATCTTATCATCTTACGTTTTCATTAAAAAGAACTGATAGTTCGTTCTATAAATTAATTCCACAATGAACCGTTCCGTAATTCTGTCAATTATGTAAATTTAAAAGGACCAATCTAATTTTAAAGCTTTTATATTTAACAAGGAGAATCCCCCCCACTCCCTACTCACTTTCGATGGCAAACCCTGATGTTGCCCTTGTACCATACATATCCTTTTTTTCCTCCATTAATGGAGTTCCCTGATTGATTGATTCCAAGAACAAAAACAGAAAATAACTGTTTTAAAAATAATATGAATAAAAAAGCTCAATTTCAAATTTAAAAAAATAATAATAATAGTTAGAATTTAAAAAAAACTCTTAATTTTAACTATTTCGGCAGGAATGAAGAAATAAAATATGAAATTAAAAAATACATTAAATAAAAACTTTCTTAAAATCGCTAAGAGATATTTACTAGTATAATATTCCATTTTTACCATGAGTATTTTTAAAAACAATGTTTTTAATGCTGCCTAATTTAGCCTGGATTCTAATTCCAGATTTGAATTGCATTCTAGACAATGATATATAGAACTGACCACGTGAACATTTTGCACTTTGATCATTAATAATTAGATCAAATTTGTAAAAACTCTGATCTTATGATTTACTGATGATCATGGCGAAGACAAGATCTCACTGGATATTGCAGCCTTTTCAATATAAATGGCATATTCTGGATTTTTTAATCAGAATATGCGATTAGTAATAATGCGAGTGGTAATAATAATGCATAATACTAATAATGCGAGCCATATTAACAATTGTGTCTTTGTTATAATGGCCTGTCAATACCATAACATACAAAATGTTTCATTCTCTGTTTTCTGATCAAAAACCGAAGGCTACATTATTGTTTGAAAGAAGAAAAAATGCAGGTTTAACAAGTGTATTATTTAGGTATTCAAATGATTGCTAGCCGAGAAACAAAAATTTCCGTAACAAATAATATTGTTTTAAACTCATTTGTTAATTTTGTGTTAACTTTCTAAACGGCCACGTGCCTTCTATAGCAGGGCTTGGTTAAATCAATATAATTTGAAAAAATATATATAAAAATATATTTCTCTTTAAAAACGTGTCAGTGAACAGTTTTTAAATCCAGCTCTAGAAGAAACACAACATAAAACGTTACAATACGGGAAAAAATGCACGAAAAGGAAAATGAAGAATATCGCCTTGGAAATAAGAGCCAACCACTTATCTTGAAGAACAAGATCATTGCCCTCGTCTTCTTTGTAAATTATATTACTTCAAATGTTTACTTTTATAGTTGACGCACTGGGAATGCAAGTGACCATTATATGCAAAGTTTTCAATGGCGAGAGATCAAGTGAGGCGTGCAGGGAAAAATAAAGAATATATTTTTCGCCAAAGTGGAACGGGTTCTGATCAAAAGATAGAAACCAACCAAAAAATGAGCAATATGAATACCTTTTGAAATTCAATGCGGAAATTAGTTTTTATCTTTATGACTGCTTTATTTTTATCACAAATTCCCCATCAATTTGTAATATAAATATTTACTAATGCATGATAATAGTTTTTATTAAATATTTCGAACAATACTGGTAAAACAAACTTCAAATGTCATGAGTCAGGTGACTCACTATCTACCAATGACAAAGCGAATAGAACGTAATGTTTACATCAAATTTTTTGTACAATAGAGAGATTTAAATAATGAAATTCATTATTCAGGACACAAAGAGAAGATATGACCCAAAATCTATTGTATCATATTCTGAAAATAAAATTCTATTTTTCACAAACCTACTTTTCAGAATTAATGTAATTTCATTGATTGTATCAAACTTTTAGAATGACACTCAGTGAAATTAGAATGACATCTCAAAAATGAATAAAGTGAAATATAAATGAAAGATGCTTACACTTTTTAAAAAAGAAGTATCAAAATAATATTTGTAAATAAGGAAAATATAGTTTTCTTCTAGGAAAGCAAATTAACAAAATATTATTTGTAAAAAAGGAAAAAATATTTTTTTCTCTAGGAAAGCAAGTTAAAAGTCTGCAGATGCAATTTTTGACCAAGAAAACTATAAAATGACATATAAATGAAAATCATTTTAAATGGAAAAGCGGGAAAATTCCAAATTTTAGTTTTCCATGCTGAATTTTGAATGATGATAGCGTAAGACTGCAATAAATGTCTGTAGCTATTTCTTAAACAGTAATGTAATTTTAAAAATTCTAGATTTCGTAAATTTTTTAGCTTGTGACTCTTTATTCAGATTCAAAACAATTTTCACGGTTTTTTTTCTTCTAGGAAATCGTATCGCGTTTTAAATAAAAGCGATTTTTTTTTTAGAAAAAATGAAGAACAAGCTAATTGATAAAAGCAAATATTTAAGAATTGCTAGTGCGCTGTTGAATAAAATTTCTTAGAAATTTTCTCATAAATGCAATGAAACAATAGGAAGGTCCATGATAAGTAAATAAAAAGTTTACTTTATTCGACATAAAAACTATATTTCCTCATATGAAAAAAACATTTTATCTACAGTATCGCCTTTTCTATTGAATAAAAGTATAAAAAATATCTTAAATTACCTTCTTCATCCGGTTAAGAAGAGCTGCTAAATTAAGCATTATTCTTTAAAAATAATTAATAACTTTCAGAAAAAAATTATTCTGCGGCAATTTTTATAAATCCTTTTTATTAGGTTGGTGCGTATGAAATGTCGGATTCTCTTTACATGCGGACGTTTGTCTCCCTGTTTTCGTTATACTTTTGTCTTTGGCATAACCTCATTCATAGTCGTATTGTCCATTGCCAGAGACTCATTTCAGCAAAATAGGTTTTCTCGAAGGTCTTCCCTTTTGTTATTTCTTTTGAGTTTATTGCCGATATGAATTCTGCCGAAATTCGCGTCATTTTCTTATATGAGTACAAACTTGTTAATAGTGCTGCAAAAGCTGCACGCAACATAAACCAAGCGTTTGGGGAGAATACGATTAACGATCGGAAAGTGCAGCGTTGGTTCGAAAAATTTCGGACTGGCGATTTTTCACTGCAAAATGAGCCGCGCGGAAGACCCAAAATGTCTGTGAAGAATGATGACCTGAAGGCTCTAGTGGAAGCGGATCCAGCCGTATCCACGAGGGAACTTGCTATCAGGATGAAAGTTGACCATACAACGATATTGAGACACCTTTCTGAGATTGGCAAGGTTAAGAAGATGGACAAGTGGGTACCGCACGCACTGACAGAGCGAAATAAGCTGGAACGAACTGGAATATGAAGTTTTGCAGCATCCACCATATTCACCGGATCTCTCGCCGACCGATTTTCATTTTTTCAAGCATTTAGAGCTGTTTTTAAGGGGCAAACACTATGAAAATGAAGACAGTCTAAAAAACTCGATATCAGAGTTTATTAATTCTAAAGACCAAAATTTTTTTAAGACAGGCATCTACGCTTTAAAATCTCGTTGGGAGAAGTGTATTGAAGCGAATGGAGCATACTTTGATTGAATAAACAGCTTTTGAAGAAAGATATGCAGTTTTATACAATCACTTAAGAATCCGACATTTCATACGCACCAACCTAATAAATCATATGTAAATTTTTAAGAAGTTTTTAAATTGTTTGGTGCAACTAATATTCTTAATAATAATTCAAAATAATGTTGAAGATGATAAGAGAATTTTATATATTGTTATATTTTATTTTAAGTTGATTATTTAAACTAATTTTTCATTATACATATATTATTATTATACTATTAAAAGTAACCATATCGAAAAGTATAACAAATTACAGAGTCAAAGCTAAAGGGTAAAAGCATTGCCCTCTTTCATTAGTATAGATAATACTATAATGTTTATTGGTACATGACAATTAATTCAAACATTAAAACATTAATTATTAATTAATGTATTGATGTAGTTCATATTTTAATATTAATTATTATTATTATTTATGTCTGTACATAGTAAATATTATTTTATCCTTGTTCTCTATTTAATGAGAATATTTTATGTCATTTTACTTTTACTTACAAGTAAGTTGTCACTTGTAAAGTTCAATTAAAACGAGCATAATCCTTTAAAAACTATTAATGAATTATGTAGAAAAGGCAAGATTATAAAAAGAAAAGAAAATATTTTCAATTTTTCATCAAACCAAGTATATCAGTTAGTGATAAATATTTTAAAAAAAAAGATATCGTTTCAAAATATTTCTAAGCTTTAAAGCATGTATATTTCAAATATATCTTACAGAAAAATATCAGTTCTGGAAATTGATTTTAATTAAATTATGCACAAACATTAAAAAATATGAAAAATTAATATATATATATATACATACATAATTTTTTTCGAGAATCTAGTATTATTCTGAATAATCACTAGAAATTGCAACCGATTGTTAAAGTAAGGCTTTATATAAATATATTTTATATAAAGCCTTAAAAAAACTATATTTTTAGAAATTTAGATCTTAATTATCATTTACCTTGTCGTTCATATTTACCGTTACATAATTATCGATTAGCAAAAAAAAAAAAAGAAAAAAAAAAATGGTGAAGAATATAGTCAAAGAATAAAAACGCATTAATTAAAGATCTGATTATAATATTTATTTATATACTTAAGGGTAACAGGAAAAAATTCTTAATTAAAATTAGAGTAGTATAGGGTTTAGTCTGACTAAATATACTTTTGCTTTAAATATACAATACAAAAGATGGTTTAAAAAAGTAGGATAGGCTCCTCGGTTAAAAAAAAAATAGGATATGTTCAGGAATTTCCTCAAATTTCAATAAAGCCCGCATTATAAATTCCATTCATACATTTAGTACGAAATTTTAAACTAACCAAAATGCTTCCATTATTTATATTTCCAAAGATAGTTAAAAAAGATATGCAAATAGGGTTCATTTGTCATGAAGATAAGTTCTGACATCTTAGTCATGTCCAGCCTACTGTTCTGGCATTATACTATTTTTTTTAACTCATTTTGTATCTAACAAAATGCTCAACATTCAGTTGATATTTCTGAATGGCTCAAGCTCTTGGCACACATCGGTGGTCTTCCCCTTTTTTGGAAGAGAGTACAGCCTATATCTTCATTCGATCGCCACCACATTGTTTGACTGATAAAGGATTCAAGTGGGCAAACAGCCATATCACTTCTATACAGCCTTTTCAGAATTAATTTTCATGCGCACTGCTTTTATAATGAATGCAATTTCTCACCGCTTTATGGCAAAACTCGTTTTTTTAGACTTAATTTCCGAGGCACTTTTCCCAAATGTCTTAAATCCACCAGCCGCGCTTCCTTCTCCTCCTTCCATCCCATTTTGGGCTGCTGGTCGTAAAGAGTTTGCTCAATAAGTTCGAAGCCTCTAGCTCTCATAAACACGTTGTAAGAATGCGGCTTAATAAAGAAGTATGAGACCTTTCTTAAACGAGCTCTTTTTTTTATTTCTCAGTTTAATAAAAAACTTATAAGAGACAATGAACAGAACTGAAATGTTTTTGAATGCGGTTGAAACTACAACGTGTACGCGTCAGTCTTTGCATTTATTTCAATTCACATTTGAATCGGATGTTAAAAATAAACTATATATAAGCAACACTCAGTTTTCTGATCGCATTTCGACGTTATGAAATTAGATTTACAATTGCATTTAACAATCATATTAATTAGAGATAACATCATAATCAAAATTAAATCTTAATAAGTCATAATGGCAACATTCATAATTAGAATTATAAAAAATTATCATCATAAAATACAATAAAACTAATACACATGAGGTCAGTTTTATAATCGAATAAAAATATCAAAAGCTCCAAATAATTAGAAAATGGAAACTAAAGCCATTGTAGATAGTAAGGGAAGTTACAATATAAAGAAAAGAATCAATCAAAGAATTTCACACTTATATATATATAAGTGTGAAATTTTTTTAATCGTTTTTTAGAAATCAAAAAGTAAATTTTATTTTGTTATTTAAATCAAATGAGATACGCATATAAATCCTGTGTAAAGATTTGATAAAAAGGTATATACAAGTCGTATACAAGTATATCAAGTTTTTTTAATCTTTTCCTCTCCTTCTAGTATATGAAGTATTCGAAAAGTAAGTATTGTAATCGTCAAAAGATTTGATATTGATATTTTAGAAACCCTCCGTATTCAGATTACGTGAATCCGAAAATATGTTTTTGGACCTTTAACTGTCTAGATAGTGAGACTCAAAAAACGAATGAAATTTGGTATGTTGCTTTAAAACCAAATTTATTGACTGCTATCAAATTTTGAACATTCTATCTATAGGAAATTTATCTGCCTCTCTGCCCAAATGCAGTTGAATAAAATAACTGTAAGCATAAAGGGTTCAAAGGATAAAATATGGTAACCTGCTTTAGTTTCTAAAAGTTAGATCCATACTTGTTTTGAACCAAATCCGTCAAGGATAGACCATTTGTCGGTCTATGCATTCCCATGCATACAAATGAGATATTTTAAAAGCTCATTGACTTAAACAAATGAAATTTGGGTGTGATTTTATTATTAAAATTGTAGTTCTGTCATCGATTTTACTCAAATCAGTCATCAAAAAGACATTCAAAATATATACCCAGTCTTCTTCACTATTCTAAGAAGCATAAAATTCTAATGAGCGAGACGCTGTAAAGAAAAAAAAATCCAAACAGACGGTGCATTCTCATCTAAGTTTCATCTGAAATTCACATTTTCCATGTGAGGGCACTCATGCTGATTTGAATTGTTACTTAAAAAAAAACACATTAAAAATCTGTTTGGAAATTACTTCAGGGTTTAATAATCTTAACAATCCAGCATAATTGTGATTTTATATGAATATTTGAATTGAAATGACATTTTGTCTTTTTTAGTAAAAAAATTATTAGTATTAAATAATGAAAGTTATTAATGATTGAGTATTTTTTATGGTTATAGACAAAAGAAATTCTAAAATCAATTTGATCGATGTTTCTAAAATGCATTTAGATTTGCTATAAAAAGTTAAAATTCTTCGAGCATTTTTGGAATTTAGAAACATCGATCTTAGTATTTTTTAATTTAGTAAGTTATTTATTAAATAAGAAGTTGTACCCCAGTAACACACATAGTTAAGAATATAAAACAATATTCCAAATATTGTTTAGTATTCAGCAATATTATATAATATCATAAAATATTGTGTTACAGATTGTTCAGGTGGGGTGTAAGGCTCAAATCACTTTAAACAAATGAAAATCATTATAAATATTTTCTTCTTTCCATAAATAATAAATAATTTACATAAAATTGTAATTTTAATGTGTTTAACTTATCAAAATTAATATCTAAAATTTTAATCCGAATTAAGGAGAACATTCTGCATGTTGAAAAAGGAAAAGGAACTTTTTTAATTTAAACAAAAAAATTTTCATTTACATGTATTACATATGTCAATTTTATTTCTAAATATACAAATATATAAAAACATACACAGAGTTAATCATTTAATCGGCATTTATATATACCAGGAAAATTTTAATTTTAAATAACGATGTAATTAGACGCAAATTGAAAAACATGCTAAGAATATGCTTTCGCTGTATTCTGGAAAGCGATATTGAAATTAGGTTGGATGGCAAAATATATTTTTTTTAATTTATCTGTTGCCAGAATTAAAAAAAATTATGCTTTTAATCTGAAAAAGGAAAATGTCAAACAGTTTTGATAAAAAATAGGATAAACAAATAAATTCCGCAATAATTGTTAATAAAAAATTATCTAAGGTAAAATATTTAAAAAAAAATTGGATATATCAAATAAAAATAAATGGTCCATTCATCACAATGGGGTCAATTTAAGTAACGTAAAAGTCACGTGTAATGTACTTCTGCGCAGGGCATTTAAACCTTCATCTGCAACATTTTATTAGATGAGAATGTCATTAAAGTTCTCCGCCAAGTATAAGCTTATTTTTTTTACATTTAAAGTTATAATTTAGAGTAATTTTCTTTCTTTTTATTATATACTAGCCGCCTTTGGCGACCAGCTGGTTCGCCATGAGTAAAGCGTTCTAAAATTTTCAATTAAATCACATATTCATTAGCCTTGAAGTAATTCCGGGCATTGATTGACCTGAAATTAGTATTTTCTTTAAGATGATGGACGGAAAGTTCTAAAAGTACACCTTTTCCTAGTAATATTCTTTAATTTTATAAATCAGTCAGTTTTAACCATCGGTTATGCTTCCAAAATATTTAAAAAAATTTCGATGATGTTGCCAAAATATTAAATATGTTTTTTTAAAGAAAGCGAGAAAGGGAAAAAAAGTATTAAATTAATGATACAGATATTGCAAACGATAACATAAATATGCCATTAAGTCGGGATTTCAATGCATATCCTGTCAAAATTCAATCAAGTCTACCGTAAATGAAGAAGATTTATTGAGTTAATGGTATACATATTGCAAACGATTGTAGAAACCTTTGCTTTGCATTTATTTTTCAAAGAAAATATCACATTTTATATTTCTTTTATTTTATCCAGTCACGTGCTGAAAGTTGCATTTCTGTAGATTTATTTTGCGATGATATTTTTTTTATTTGAACTTCCGGCATTCTTTTATTTTATCCAGTCACGTGATAAAAACATGGTTAAAATATTTCTTTGAAAATTCATTAAAAATAGAAGTTTACATTATAAATTAAAAAAAACTGATACCATTAGAAAGCTAATTTTTTTATCTTTAAATTGATATAAAAATCATGTTTGTGCAATAATATTTTCGGAAGTTATAGCGGAAAAACGTCGAAATTTCGCTTAAATTTTAATTAATTCAAATTCTAATTAAAAATTCGAAAAAAGGGCTCCGAGGTGCACATTCCGGACCTCCAAGGTATACATGTACCAAATTTGGTAGCTGTAGGTCCAAAGGTCTGGCCTGTAGAGCGCCAACACACACACACACACACATTGAGCTTTATTATAAGTATAGATTAAAAGATGAAATACTGGTGTGGTGCTGGATATTTTAATGTGAAACTCAAGAGTGATTACAATATAAAATGCTTTTATAGTTTCCTTTCAACAATTCTAAATTGGAATAGAAGGTTGTAAGCCTACTTCGAATTTGGTGATATGCTCCGACCGGGCTAAAGGAAGTTTAAGGTACGGCGGCAAATTTGAATTTTTCTTGGCGATATATTGCCAAATATGATAACCCCTGCTTGACCGGTGGCTATCCTATGACAACCCTTAACCTTAATTTTACCCTATTGGGCTAAGTAATTCGTCGAATTTCATCGAAATTTTGTCTCATTTTGCGTTAAAATGTATTAATTCCCACCCTTTTTAAGACCATTATCTGTTATAAAGCCTAATTTTTTCTTCCTTAATTTTATTAATTAAAATTTTTTTTGAACCACGTGGGTGTAATAGCGCCAATTTGGAGCAATCCAAGATGGGGGACAATTGGCGAATTTTGTAGAATTTGGAGATATTTTGGCGCAGTTTGGTGAGGGCTCGTACTTTAAACTTTACTTTTACCCTCCGACCATTTTGAAGAATTCATTCACCATGTGCCCATTGATTAACTATAGGAAACTGAAACTAATGGTGTTCCAATAATTTTTATACTGTGACAGCCTAACTGACCATCAACTTTTTATCAAAAGCCATCTGATGGATATATTACAACCAAATAATGTTGTGATGAAAGACGAAGGTTTCCGAATTGAATTAAAATTTATAAAACATATGATATGAATTGAAATGTCCCAAATTTTCAAAGTACTATTCAATTTTATTATTGAAAGAATGGATAGCTGCAAGATATCCAATGTACGAATTACAGTAGAAAAAACTATTTCAAGAATTAAAATTTATAATAAAATACATGAATTAAAATGTATTAATATTTTCCAGGGACTAACCCTTATACACGTTTATATAATGCTAATTCAGTATTTTTTATTACTTGTGTGTAGTGTAAGTTTCAAAGACCATTAATTAATAATTTTTATATTTGATTTTTAGTTATTGGTGTTAAAATAAAATGAGGTTTTACTTTTTTCTTATAACATTAAAGTTTTCTTTATCTTTTAGTAATTCATATTATTCTATTATTGCTGGGTAATCATGTCTAATAACAAAAGAATATATCTATTTATTCTCACTGGTGTTTCTTTTCTGATAATTATCATTTTTGTTTCTTGTATTTAAACTGAAATTGATTATTATAATATAATGTTATACTACTGTGAACTTTAGTGATTTCTGTTTTAAGAAATACAGGTATTTTCACTGAAAATCAATTTCCATATCAGCCTTTATTATATATTTTTTTATTTCCAATTTCTTTGCTACATGAATGATTATCTCTTTTTTGCTATTTCTTTAATACATCAATTTTGCATCATAAAACTCTGTAAAAGCATAAAAGCGTTTCTTCCAACCTCTCTTTATATCCTGTTTAATTTCTATATATATACATATTTATCATGATCCTATTTGTGTTGATTAAATTGATTGTATTGTATGATTTTGTTTTGTTTTATGATATTTATTCAATGTAATTTTTATCGATGTAACTTTCACATTTTAAAATGCGTTTCAGAAAGATCCTGCTTTAAAAACATAGCATTATGTTTTTATTGGCTATAAAAAGCTGCTGCTAAGTAGCTGGAATGTTTCAATTGAATAAAATTGATTTCATCGATTACTTTGACATTCTAGCCATGCTATGTTTATATTCTTTCTAAATGTCTAAAATAATAAATAATTTTTGAGTTATTTTTAATAGGTGATTACATTGAAACATCCATTTGATCACTTTTTTTCGAATAATTATCATATATATTTTATCTATATTTTTGAAATGCATAAATAAATATTATGATATATGAAAATTATAATTTTTCTTGCTTGCTCTTTATTAATTTCGACAAATTTTAATGAAATGACTTATTCATAAACTGTATAGATTTAAAAAATTGTGTATATACCTTTTATATTGTGTAATTTGAAATTGTAACCATAATTTATTCAATATATACAAATTTGAGGTTCATGTTTTTTCCTCTGAGATAACTGAAAACTTTAAAGCCTCAATATTAATAAAAATAATTACATGAGAGAAAATGTTATAATCTTATTAGTAAGCCGTAAAATATTTACTTACTTAAGAGATATAATTATTTAAAAGAAACTGTATTCATAAAATTCAACACTCAATAACATTTAAATAATATATAAAAAAAAACGTATAGTGAATTTTTTCAAAAACACTGCCATAGCCATTTGTCAAAAGTATCGTTTGAAAAAAAAAATTGATATAGTAAAGGAAAGAATAAAACGGCACCAAACTAATTAAAAGGTAACGCTAATTAATTACTCAAAAACAATAATTAAATTGAAAATATTAATTAAGATTTTAATATACGAAGTAAAATTACATTATTATGAAAATTTAGAGAAAATTCAAAAGATTAATTTCTTTTTTTTTAAAAAAAGCAAAGGATTATTATTAGCATTCGGCTAACGTAACATTAAACTTCAATGCTTTCATCAACATTATCAGTAGACGTCCCGACATGCGCAGAATGGTTGAAAATTGATCAGAAGAGGTTTGTTTGGTACATAACACGTGACCGTGAATTGACCCCAATACGTAGTAGATGTAGTTGCGTATATCTCATATGTAATTTTTATGCAGATTACTATACACTTCCAAATGGCGCCCTTTCTTCTTTTGCCAACTTCTCCTAGGGCTTCAAGACTAAATTGTAGAATGTGTGGTCACAGAAACATACATCAAGATAACGAACTGCTTGCTTTAGCAGAATTTTTGAATTCAATAAAAGCAGTATAATCGTTTTCCTTCCGTACAGATACTGAAGGACAGAGAAAGTGTAAATTGCAGCATGAAAAATAATTTTGTTAGAGATGTTAAAAAAATAACGATAACTGAAGATACGTGGTGAGATTTAAAACAGTAAGAAAAAATATCTATTCCTAAAAGGATTTAAAGGTTATAAGCATTTAACTTTCACAATACAAATATGTATCGAAAACTGAAATCATCTGATTTCAAAAGTCTGTACCATTTAATTGCATCTCCAATAGTCATTGCTGTTTGACACCCCTAATAATTTTTTTTCAAAATAATGTTTAAATAAATACCTCGGCTGTACAACAGAGAATGACGCTGAAGAAATAGAATACAACCATACATATAATCTTTAAAAAATACATCTTTTTTTGGAAAAAAGATTAAGATTCATTAAGAAATACCAAAAGAAGGAATGGTAAACAATTCGCTTATTTTAAAAATTTTTGAAATGTTCCCAAAATGTGTAGTCCTTTTCCGTAAACTGTGAAGGCATACAACAATTTTAAAGAAAAAATTTCATCCCACATATCCGATCTATCTTATCTTCGATTGCATCTGCATCCTTTGGCAACATTCCAAGTTGTATATTTGAAATCTGACTAAAGAGTTTCATTCTCTTCGCGAATCGAAAATTGTTTGATCTTTTCTTCTAATTAGAGAGATCAGAAGAACAGAAAATCATTCCCAAATTTTAGTAACTACTTCCCTTTTAAAAAAGTTAACCTGCATATAATTATGAATTGTATCAAGTATTTTTTTAAAATTAAATACTCATAAGAATATTGCGAAAAATAAATTGCTATGGTAAAAGGAGCTCCATCAATGGTTACGTATGATTATAATTCAAACCGTAATCTAAAAATTCAAATTCTCAAAACAAATATATGTGAGCTCATATCACATCCCACATACGTTACTAGATACTTAAAAATGATACCCGTGATGATAAAAAAATACGGATAATTATTTTATTACATAAATCTCATATGACTTTTTAATTTTATTAGAATTTTATAATTTAAGGAAAATTTCTGGAATATTCCAACTTCTAGACAAGCACTGTTATTTGATAATGTTTAGATTTTATTCCTCAATGTTTACATTTTATTTTTTTTAATGTATCTATTCTTCATTAAGATTGGTTGGTTGGTTTTTTTATGGAACAAAGACCAATACTGGCCAAGCTGTGCCAAACTCATAATAACTTAAAATATTAAAAAAGGTAAGGGAGTATCATTAAAGTAAGAGGATGTAAAATTAAAATAATGAAGTGAGTATATAAATGAGATATTATGCATGAAATTGATATCAAGTAAAAAAGAAAACACATTAACATGGTAGGATTCTCCAATTATGTCTTTCAAATATGGATAATCGCAGTCAAAGTATTTTATTCTTAGAAGGCGATATTTAGGACATTCCCATATGAACAGAAATAATATATAAATATATTTAAAAACTTCACAACGCGTTTTTAAATAAAATAAGCAGCTAAAACAACAAGAGGTATTGTTAGAAAATAAGTTTAAAAATATTCTTAAAATTATTAAAAATTTTGATTTAAAAAAAATTTAAGGAAAAGAAATTGAAAAGCGTGCTTTTAGAAATTTTGAATGGGCGAAGGAATGACTCTCGTACAATAAATATACTCTGAGGCTACTGAGAAAAAGCGTCATTATTATTTTTTAACTAGCCGTCTTTGAAGACCAAATGTATAATGTTTGCTAAAAATTTTAATTCATTACTTTGGATAACTACGTCTTAATTACTTCCAGAACAAAATATTTTTATATTGAAAATTTTACTAGGTGTATGACTCGTACTTTTTTTGTATCCTTGAGTCGTTTTAATCATTATGGTATATATTTATATAATTTTTGTCTATATTTTTCAACATTTAATAATATCATTAAAACAGAAGTGTATGAAAATGGAAGTCTTTTAATAATTGTTTATCATTGCTCAGTTCTGAAATTAAACGTAATTTTAAATTCAACAATTTTATCAAAATAATGTTTTAAACCGAAATTTACTCAATATACAAATATTACAATCTTCAAAAATGGGGGGAAAAATCTTGGATGAAATATTAGTATCAACAATAAAAATTATTTGAATTTAACTCCAACAAAGAAATTCAATATAATAAAATATTTTTAAAGCCAATTAAAAATTGAAAACAATTATCTTTTGAAATAAATACTAAAAAAATTTCTAATAAAAAAAAGTGATTAAAATTTATTTTAAATTTTGTACGTACCAAAAGTTACAAACAATATTTTCGGAAATTGTCAAGAAAAGCTACCAAAATATAGCTTAATTCTTAACTGACTGAAATTGTAATTAAAATTTCAAAAAGGGTACACATTCCCACCTTCTTAAAGATATATTTAGTAAGTTTGGCTCCTCTAAGAGCTAACGGTCTGACCTGTCTTTGTGCGTTTGCCTATAAACACAGACACACATTGATATTTAGATCAGATAGGCCAGAAAACTTAAGAACCACATTGTTTGTTTCTCCCATTGTCGACAGATATCTCAAGAATATTTCTCCACTAAACACTTTCAATCATAAAAAAGCTACAATAAAATACATTACTCTCAACCACTGAATTAGTTTCGCCAATTTTATCATTTATATACATTCAATTTTTCATATTTTATTTCCTATACATACACTTTTTCATATTTTATTTCATATATATCCCATTTTTATTTCATATTTCATCATCCTTCGACACAACATCAATAGTCACCTGAACCTGCATTTTGGACAAAAATCTAAATGCATGAAAATAACGACAGTATTTTAAGCATTTTAGGTTATTTTATATTACATTTTTATTTCTAATAATAAAGATCAGTTTGTGTGCATGTATTTATGAGTCTGTAGACACGTGCACATTGACCTTTATAAACATTCATTATAAAGATCATCACACATACACTCTTTATTCCTTATTAGTAGTAGAAATAAAGTATTAAATAATCTAAAATTATTATTTTTTTTATTTTCTGATATTCTAAAAACAAAATTAAGACATTTGAGGAAGATATCCTTGATATAATTATTTTTAATAACTTTTCCAGTTAATTTCCATGCTCTGATTTTAAGTTAACAAGTCTGATTTTAAGTTTGATAAAATATTCTGTTAAGAATTCGATTCAGTTTATAAATTGAATAATTATTTCAATTTATATATTTTCTTTAACTTCCTGGATAGAATAAAATAAAAATCTAATTTAATAAGAATTCGTAATCAATGTCTAATCATTAAGAAATAATTTTCTTCCAGTGCTCCTTAAACAATTGTTTGACTAAATCAGTAACTGAAAATGGAGGGAAACATAAATCTATAAAAAAAGAGAAAGAACAAATTTAATTGACAACCATATTCTTATGTTTCTTTCTTTCGAAATTTAAATTTTGTTGTTCGATTTGAATGCAAATTTACAGCGTTGTATAGTTTTCCGAAATATTAAAGAATATTTAGAGAAAATTATCATCAACCTCGGAAATATTAAATTTTAAATGCTCATTTGAACGAGAACTCCTCATATTTCAAAACGCAAATTTAAAAAATAACATTTTTTTTTCAAACAATGATATAGCAGCTTTATCTCTTCCATTAAAGAAATTGCTATTTTTGCACTGAAGAGTAGTTTTTTTTAAGCGTATAGGATTTTATTTTGCTTTCGAGCGTTGAAAAAAAAATCTAGCATGAAAAATGTTTGAATCGAAAAATTATAAATCGATCAATAAAATTCAATTCTTTTTTAAATTTTCGATTTCATGTCTTATTAAATTCCCCCGTATTCTACAGTTTGAAAGTATGCATTTTAAATTAATCATGTTAATGTTTTTTAAGGAGCACTGAAAGAAATTTATTTTTGTTGGAAAAAAACCCTAAAAAAACGGATAAAAATTTATCATGTCTTTCCTTTGGTACTATTTCCATGTGTCATTTCAATTTCTGTCGCTAAAAAAAATCCCAACGATAGATAGTAATAATGAAATACGACAGGATGAAACGCTGCCTCTTCTAATATCCAATTCGGTGAAGTTGTCTTTCCACAATATTATAACTATTGCAAAATAAACACTTCTACAGTAAAAATCGTTGAAAAATGTTAGTGGAATCGTTTTAGGCTCTTTTGCTTATGGTTGGGGTTAGATAAGATAATGAAATATTTTATGCATTTCATATAAAGATATAATTCAGTCATATATCTTTAAGAAAAGAGTTTAAAACGAAACATATTATATAAGAAATTAAATATTATATAATTCTTAAACATTTCAAAACATTCCGAATGGCTTGATTTTTAATTTTTCTATTATTTTTTTCCATAAATAAATTTATTTGAAACATAACTGGGTATGATGAGGTGATTCCAATTAAAGGCTAAATTTTGAGAAATATATTTATTCACGTGCACCAAATTTTCTTAAGAATTTTATGTTTTTCTAAACTAAAATTGACTTTTCGCTATCTAAAAGAACTCGACACATAAAACATTATACCCTTTGTCTTTTAAAGTTTAAATGAAATATTCATCGCCAGTTTTATTTAATTTTCTCAAAAATTAAAATGTTTAGAATATTTCAAAGATATAAAAATCTGATTACAATATAATTTTGTGAAAAATCATTAAAATTGATATTTTTTTCACTAGCCCTTCAGGTATTAGAGTAAAGCATTCATACATTTTATAATGCTGTTTTAGTTTAATATAAACATATACTTTGGCAATGAAACAATAAAAAAAAATCTAATCTTTTATTTATTTCTAAATCCACTGTTCTTTTTAAGAAAAAATATTAAATTTTAAATGCTCATTTAAACGAGAATTCCTCATATTACAAAACGCAAATTTAAAAAATATCAATTTTTTTCAAACAATGATATAGCAGCTTTATCTCTTCCATAAAAATAATTGCTATTTTTATACTGAAGAGTAGATTTTTTAAAAAATGCGTATTTGATTTTATTTTACTTTCGGGCATTGAAAAAAAATCTAACATAAATAATGTTTGAATCGAAAAATTATAAATCGATCAATAAATTTCAATTCTTTTTTAAATTTTCGATTTCATGTCTTATTAAAATGCACCGTATTCTACAATTTGAAAGTGTGCACTTTAAATTAATCTTGTTAAAATTGATTTCTTGTAAAATGCATTGTTATAAATCATTCATTCTAATTTAAATTTATTATATTTCCACAAATTTATTTATTCGTAATTGAGTTATGTAATAAAACAAATGGAACACCCTAATTCATTGTGTTATCAACAGTATTTGCAATAAGGATTCAGGTTTCATAATTCCTAATACTTATTATCATATATTCTAAATTTTTAGTCTTCATGAATTGAAATATATTGGAATCATATTCTAACTAGAGTGAGTCAACAAGTATTAAATTATTTTAAAGGAACAAAAATAAAATTTTAGATTCTGGATCTCGATATTTTTTATTTAAGTGTGAAATCCATTGACCATAGCAAATGTATGGTTTTAATAATGCCATTAATTATTTAACAACTATTCTATTCAATGGCCCTTTCAAATAAAAGGTGGAATTTTTTAAAATAATTATATCTATTATTGAATATTTTTAATTTTCTAAATATCAATTTGATCAATAATATATCCAAAGCTTATTTTCGAAAGATTTTTTTTTAAATTGAATATTCAAATCTAGTCAATTTATTATAAAAATTAGAACTCATTATGAAAAATTTATTTTTAGTGCTTTATGTAATATATGTTTTAATTTTAAGATAAAACTGGCTTATAGTTAAGACAGAAATTTAAATATTAAGGTATTTTCAATAATTTTGTAATATTTATAAAAATAATTTTAATATTTTTAACGCATATGTTTCTTAAAATAGGCCATTATACCTTTCTGGAAAGTTTCCTAAAATTCCAAATAGGGTACAGATAACTTAGACCAGTAAAATTTTTAAAAATCATGTAACAGTTTTTAAAAAAATTAATTATTAAAAGATTAATAAGTATAAGGATAAATAAAAAAGAATTAAAAAAAGGGAGGGCATTTTTAAAAATATATTTAACAATCACAATTAATAATTAAAAAAAGAACAGTAACTAAGAGAAGAAGCAATATTCTCATTTTTAATGTAAAATTCAGGTCAGGTTCAAGGTACATTTCATTTTAAACTCATTTCTCACAACTATATTTATGCTACTTAGGAATTCAAAAGTCGTTCATTAGAACTAATATCCTTTAAGTCCATATATTCAAACCGTCAGGATTACATTTATCACTTTAATTGCTCATAAGTAAAATAGAAAGCTAAATAAAATATGAATAAAGTACGTTCGAATTTCGTTCTTATAAAAATATTCAGTATTTCAATTGAGACATGCATAAGTATTTCATAATATATAATTTGTTCTCATAATAAACCTTATCAATAAATCAACTGTTCAATTGTAAATATAATAATAAACAATTATTTCAAAAAAACCTAAAATGTAATGATTACATGACTTTGTGATATAGAAAAAGGCATATAAATAAACGAAAATCTCATTTTTTGAAACAAAAATGTAATTTAAGTTTTGAAATAAAAGAATAAAACATATCAGTTGAGATAAATTGTCTAAAATAATTCAATAAAAACTGCTTATTTATCTCTCTACTACTTCAACTAATTAGTTTGATCTATTGTTTTTAATGTGTTGAAATGCGAAATCTTTATTTATTTTTATTATTATACAGTAGAGCTAGTAATCAAAATTTATTATATTATGATAGAACTAGTGTTAATTTTATTAATATGGTTACTTCCTTTCTTAGATACGAAGGGGAACTGTCATTTTACTACAAAATACCAATATCTGCAAACGTATTGAAGTGAATCAAAAGCAAATCATTCTATTCTATCAGCATCTATATTTCAGAATTCGTTTTGAAAATAAGAAAGTATCCACAAAATTAAATTAATTTCATTAGCAAAATCATTAAAGGATGCCTGTTTTACAAGTTCAGGAATTAGAAAACTACTTTCAGTTTCCAAACAGGAATTAATATTTCCATTAACGTATAAAGCAACAATATAATCTTTGATTACTTATCAATACTCAAGTTGTAAAACACAAATGACTTGTTTAAAATATAATTTGCCTGTGTGAATTAAATAATTTGTTTACAATTTAAATTTGCTTTCAAATAAATTATAATTCATAAATTTTAGTTTTCATGATCTTAATTTGAATTTGTTGCAGATTTCAATCACAAAAAATCAATAACAATGACTCCCAGAACTCGGAAACATATCAAAAGTCACAAAGCTAACTTCTAATCTGCTCTTCAGTCGCAATTTATTTTTATTTTTTTAAATTTTTCTCGTCAGTTTACTTCCTCATATTACCATCTGTTTCCTACAAAAATCTAGCAACGCAAAAAGCTTCATTTTTTAGAGGAGTTTATCTCAAAAAAAAAAAAAAAAAAAAAAACTCTATCTTCTACTGTCGCTGCCATCTAAAAACAAACAAAAAGCGGCTCGATTTGACACGTTATCTCGGAATTTAGAGTCAAACTGGATATGAATCCAAGGACGGATATCTTACAGACATCATATAAGGGGTCTCTCGGGAAATATGTACAACCACAGGATGTTCAGAAATGTTCTTCTCAACGGAGTGGGTCGAAGAGGGTGGCGAACGGGTCGTGGACGGTCGGAACGTGCGCTTGACCCGAATCGGGAGCAGCCATTGCGACTCTAAAAAGCACTCCATCAGCCGTCCGAATCGGAAAAAGGTTCGAAACGGGTCAAAATATCCGTCTCGGGAGAGAAGGGAGGAGACTGTTCCTTCTGAGTGGGATGCGAGTAGGTGGAAGGAAAACTAAAGCGGGTGCGAAGCGAGTCGAGGAAAAGGGGGTGTAGCACTGACCTGAACTTGTTCTTGTCCCGTTCCTCTTCATCTTGTGCCCGGGCGAAGACGTTCCGCAGTATCCTTTGCTCTTCCTCCGAGAATTGGCTGATGTCGACGGCATCCATCGCCGACCCATGTCCCTCAGAGCGGCCGCCGGCCCCCGCACATCGCAGCGAAGGAGGGACTGACCACGGACGCCATGCTAGGGCGACTGGAAGAGAGGGTGCCGCAGCCACAGCGCGGCCCTGCTCTACGCCTACACCGCGCCACGTCACGGGGGCAGGGGGAGGAGGGGGGGGGGGAGGAATCCGCTCAACTGCTGGCAACCCTTCCTCTCCCCGGACGCCCCCGCAGGCGCGCGCACCTCTGGAGAAAACAGGCTGCTTTCGGTTTTTGTGAAAGACCCATTTCTCTCTCTCTCTCTCTCTCTCTCTCTCTCACTCTCTCAAAGTGGAGGTGGTTCGGTTTCTCCTTTGGGTGGGGATGGAAAAAATTCAATCGCCTGGAAATGGATTAGAGAAAACATTCAGTTTCACATGTGTGAGTGACCAGATGAATCTTTTGATGAGAGAGATTCCACCTATGACGAAGATATCGTCATACGTCTTCTGCAAAAATTTCTACTCTGTTTAGTCGATTCAGTCGAAATTCACCCTGAGAACAACACACATAAATCTATAGAGTGTTTATTATTTGACAGTGCATAACCCAGGGTGGAACGGTAGGCTAGATACACAGGACTAAATCAGTTTTGTTCGGGTTCTTGTTTTTGTTTTCCCATTGATGTTTGATATTCAATTAAGAAAAAAAAAAGATAAAATGTAACGAATAAAGCTTAAAACACAGAAAAATAAAGGATAAAACATAGAAAAATAAAGGATAAAACACAGAAAAATAAAGGATAAAACATAGAAAAATAAAGGATAAAACATAGA
>JAPMOQ010056038.1:555070-613713 GCA_026543055.1 Argiope trifasciata
AGAAAAATAAAGGATAAAACATAGAAAAATAAAGGATAAAACATAGAAAAATAAAAGATAAAACACAGAAAAATAAAGGATAAAACATAGAAAAATAAAGAATAAACATTTGAAATAAATCAAAATGACAACAGAACGACAATCCGAAAAATGCAGGAGAATACAAATAGTTTGAGCACGTCTTTAAAATTTCTCAAAGCTCGTTTTTTTTTTTTTTTTAATAAACAAAAATTGATTGTCTACTTACATTAACATATCTCTTATACGCTTTGCTTATCTATGTTGTTATTTATGCAAGTGGGTTATGTTACTATAAATTTATACTCAATCCATTTTCTATTGGCGTTTCTTTTCTTTTACTTCATTCACTGACAAATACGTCTCTATCATAACTTTGCATTTCCCACCCCATGATCAGCTGCAAAAATTTTTTGTTTTGCTCTTGACCTGCCCTTAATTTTTCTCAAACTCCTAAGTGATTAATGATAGAAAGATCATTCTAATTGGACGAATGATCACTTTTTTTAAATCGTCGGTGATTCTCTAGAAGTTAGAGATTAGAAAGTGCTATCAAACTTGTATCGATAGAATCGAGCTTGTGCTTGTAATATTTGCAATTCTAAGCAAACTAACTGGGACAAAAATAAAAAATTTCATACGTGTATAGTTATTATTAATTCGTTTATATACATGGCATAATATTTTAGTAAAAAATATGTCTCTCTATAGATTTAGTGATATCCTGACAACACCTCCTAAAGAAAGTTTCTTTTGATAGGTGCAATAGGGATTTACATCCTAAATTAGAAAATATGTTTCTTATTTCGTCATCCCGAAGACAAACTTTTATGCCATTCTATGTTTTTTTCACATAGTTGAATAGTCTATAATGCTCATATGTATCTCCAAAATGCTCCATAAGTTTTCAATGAGTATAATTACTAATCCCATATAAAACTATTGTTTTTTTTCCCTTGAAAATTGCTTTTGAGGAATAAAATCTTGTTAGAACATATTAACCGCAAGGGAACGTTTACATAAAAGGCACAGTTATGCACAGCAGTATTGAAATAATGGTTTTTTTTAAAACTCAAATGTGGATCGAAGCCCTTTCATCGTTAAATGCAGTCGTATTAAAATCTTGTAAGTCCAGAATAGATGTTTCCAAGAGTCGAATATTGGGAGCATTTCTCTCACGAAATATTTCTGTACTATTTGTGAACACATACCTTGTGTGCCTGTTTGCAAAAAATTGAAGATTTTATGAAAGAAAAATCAAGAAACATATTTCTTGATTAATCGACCATTTTATTCATATCGAGCTACTCATTATTTTTATACAATATCCAATAAGCCATTCCATGAATATTTCTTAAAGATAATAAAAATTATTTTCTTCATCAGGTACTGATTTCACTAGAAATTCTTTGGGTTTCCATTTGATAGTAAAAATAAATTTGCTCGGCTTTATGTCTCGAGCTACTCATCATTCATACACCACGCGAACGTCTACTTTTTCTTGATTACCAATCAAACAAGAATTCCTCGTAACGTTCAAGACAAAGGGAATACGTTGCCATCCTGGGTTAGGACAGGGAACTAATCCCAACATCTGATCCGATACAAACGCTTTTTCCTCATTGCAAATGTAATAACTGCTTTGCAATTGATGTTCTTGCCCACATTTTTGTTTCAATAATGTTTTACCCTCTTTTTTTTTTTCTGTTTCATCGTTTTTTGTCATACTATCGATAAATCAATGCTCACACCCATAACGAGTAATTCTCTAGGAAAATCTATGCTTGTTTTGAAAAACATATTTCATACATGCATTTGCAAAGATACAAAAATTTGTACCCAGAGTTATTGTATTATATTTCAAGACACATTTATCAGCCGTTTAGAATAGAGTGTCCCAAACTTAGTTTGCTGATTAATAATCTCAGAGTCGCTGGATTTTCCAGCTGAAAATTTTGCAGCAATTTTTTTCATAATTGTAAAAATATCCTTATGTGGGATAACAATTTTAGTTATTTGCCTGAAAGGGAAATATTTTTTATCATATATATGAGAATCAGATAATTCATGCAATCGAATATTTCTAATATCAGCTGAAATGCATTGGATGCGAAAATTATTTAAAGGGTGCCCAAAAATCAACTCAAGATTTGAATTTACCACCATTCATATAATAAAAAGTTGGTGACCCTATTAAAAAATACCATTTAACTGCTGATAATTTAGGATTAGAAAAAAGGATGCATTACATAGTAGAACAGTGGGCTATCATTGTCAACAATATTTCAAAATAACGAAAATCTGGCTGCCACAGTTCGAAAATTTGAGAATTGGCTTTTTAGATTGAATGATTTAACACTATTAGATTTCTTTTTATGCTGTTATTTGAAATCAAAGGTCTATGCCAACAAGCCCAAGAGCACAAATACATTGAAGAAGAACATTCAACCCTGCATCAATGAAATTTAGCCACATTTATACAAAAATAGCTGCCGTTGGCGACCAGCCGGTTCACCATTCTTAATACACTTTAAAATGGTCAGTTAAATACTTTATGTAACTGGGCATTGACAATTAAATACTTTATGTAACTTATCTTTTAAAAGCTATTACATCAAAATATTTTTAATTTCCAAATTTTGATAGTCATATAATTCACTCATACAGTTACAAAGGCCTTTAGCCTGTAATAAACTATATGTCTAATTATCTGTCAAAATTTCAACTTTAAATCAAAGCAGAAATGATTAAACTGTAAAACGATGGAAAAACATTTTTTTTACCGAAACCAAGCCTTTCTTTAAAATATAAGTAAAAGAAAAACATTATGTATACTATTGACTGATTGCGATAATTTATGTAATATATCAAGAATAATTCAACAAAAATTAATTAGATTCATCATAAAATTCAGGTTTTAGTTTTATTTTCAAAAGGATTTAAATGATGCGAATAATAATATTTTATTTTGGTCTAGAAACATAATTTAAAAATTATGATGTCTAAATTTTATGCACCTTTTAGTTCTAAGGAATCATATTCTACGAAATATTCTTGATACTTCAGTTTTCTAATAAATTATGAAGTTTTCTATCTTTTGCTATCAAATTTGATCGATTTGAATAGAAGTGTTTGGAACATTCAACATTTTCATTCTTAGGTCAGTCAGACTTGAGAAATCTTGGGCATTGATTGGGGTATCATTTTTGGAATGATCGATAAAGGGGTTTGAAATTACCCGTTTTCATTGAAGTAGTGATCTTCAAATATTCATAAATCAGTCAGTTTTAGAGACTGAATTAATAGAAGTTTATCTCTTTTTAATTAAAAGCTAAACATTCCTTATTTCTTAAACATGCTCGTGCAGATTAAATGTTATTGTTTTGTCCGAAATATATTGTCCAAAAATATAATTAAAATATTTCTTTAAAAATTCGTTAAAAATAGAAGCTTAAGTTATATATTAAAACACTGATACTATTAGAAAGATAATTTTTTAATCTTTAATCTGATGTAAAAATCATGTTTGTGCGATAATATTTTAGGAAGTTATAGTGGAAAAACGTCGAAATTTCGCTTAATCTTTAATTAATTCAAATTCTAACTAAAAATTCACAAAAAAGGGCTCCAAGGCGCACATTTCCGACCGTCAAAGTATACATGTACTAAATTTGGTAGCTGTAGTCCAACGGTCTGACCTGTAGAGCGCCAACACACACACATGTATTGAGCTTTATTATAAACATAGATGATCATAGAAAATTTCGACAAAAAAGTGTACATGTGCCATCAAAGCTATGAAGGTTATTTTCCTTACGTGTCATTTCAAAAATAATCCTATCCTGTGTACTTTGCGATTCAATAGAAATATAACAATTTAGATGAAAAAAACGTGTTTTTTATTTAATTCAAATCGCTATAGCCAGTTGTTCTATCGTGTAACGCTCCATTTTTAGTGACCCTAACTATTAACAGTCAAGTGATTATTTTAGTAGAGTTGCCAACACTTTACAGAACGAACAGTGACAAATTTAATTCTTAAATTAATTTTGGAATGCCCTTTGCATCACTCGTAGACCAGTCGAGGTCAGTCTAGCTATACAACAAAACGCAATTTAAAAGGATTTCGGACAGGAAATCCCACTGAAAAGACAAATTTCCCGAGAAATGATTGCTTGCACACCAATTAAATCGTACACACTAGAGATGGCAAGTTCTCGTCGATTATATTCTCGCTCACTCTCTTCATGGTTTTAAAGGGTAAGGAGAAATTGAAGACTTGGGCTATTTTGGGAAGACCCTCATAATTTTGAATTGTGATCAGATAACGAAGACGAGAACTGAGATGGCACACACTCTCCAAACTTCAACACCCACCAACGGGAGAACATTTTGATGTGTTATGTAAAACATTTCACGGTTCGTGTTTATCAGTAGAATTAGTAAGACCTAACCAATGGCAATACAATATTCAATCTTTCATTTTATTTGAGATGTGAATTGCTTCTGTGAAATCTCAGTAACAGCTCAAAATTTTAATTATTATCCAAAGTCACTATTTCAAAAGAGAAGTTTCTATTGGGTTTGCAAAGTTACATCACCTACTAAAATTATTTTAAATATTTATCTTTTTTTAATATTTGTCGATATGCCATTGTTGAATTTCGATGAATGTATGAAATTAAAGACAAAGCAATTTTACTTCCATCTTATGATAACGGTTTGATCATCAAAACCATTTGATCACATTTTATGGTCGACAAAAATTAAAAAAATATGCTGTCATTTAAAGACATTCTACAGCTGCTGCTAATATTGAAAAATTCGAAAGTAAATATATTGTAAATATAACATATCATTATTAAAAATGACATTTTTACTAGTCATTTCTCATCCATTTTATAAAATATTTTAATGATTGGAAATTCATCACACTTTGGAACTATTTAAACTGGTGGTATTTTTTTTTTTAATTTAATGAAATTGCGTTGTGCTGTTAATGCAACAAAAAAGCTTAACTATACAACAAAAATAAAGCAAATGTTTACTTTCTTGACATCAAATAATTAATCTTCAGAACATTCGTGAAAAAGATTTTAATCTTTTCAAAAAATATTTATTAATGAAAAAACCAGCAAATTTGATTATAATTTTTTACATGATATATTAATTACAATCTGCAGATTGCAAATGCGTTATTAAAAAAAGCCCCAAAACACACAGTAGTGTGAATCATTGAATCTTTATCTCCTAAATTTGTTGTATACTGACATCATGGTTTGTAGACACTCTAAAAGAGTTTATTTTTAAATTTTATTTTAAATAGCTTTAAAAAAATTCATAAAAATTTTTTTTAATTCTTTTTGCACCTACTTAAAATAAAAATGAATTACTAAAACAAAATAAAAAAATTTGAGAAATCAATTTTATTTCCCAGAACGTTTATTATAGTTATAATAATTTTTTTTTAATATTTTTAGACATCTTTAACAACAATAGTTTTTCTTTAATAACTTTAGTTACTGGATTTACACATGTATGTTGTTAGCAATGATGCTTAATACGATTTTTTTTTCGCTCACACATTACCTTTGTAACAATTAAAGTAGGTCTTAAAATATTATGAAAGATATCTATAATAAAACATTAATTGCCTTGTTACGATGTTTCGGAGGATTAGAAATTGGAATCTCCTTTCATTTTTATTTTTCGTTCTGGCTTATATTCTTCAACAAACATTATGGGACGAAATCTCTATCTTAGATTAGTGAGGAGGTGGGGAGCTAAGTCTGCGCACATTTCAACAACATAATTGCAGATAGCCAAACATGAATAAAAATAAGATATTTTATAGCAATAAGTTATTTCTTGATTGGATATATTTGGCATAAGTTAGAAGGCAGAAGAAGACCGCGGTAACCTGGTTGGTAGAGCATCATTCTCGTAACCGAAAGGTCGAGGGTTCTGTTCTCGTCTTGTCCAAAGACCGCCGTGTTGGTTCATGGCAGTTGGGGCACGTTCAATAGGTCATGACTGCAAAGTTCTCCAAATTCCCATAACACAACGATACCTCTGAGGGTACTGAATCAGGGATGAGTCAGTCTCTAATTGGGATCTAAATTCTGACTTACTGATGGATGAATGAGTGTATGAATGAATTCGACCACCCACAATAAAGGGTTGTGTCGTGTGTGTTCGAGCAAAGTCGTCTTTTCACCTTCACGGTGCTCGTTCACAACGAAAGGCGCACACTTCTGCCTTCATTCGAAAGAGCTCCGCTCATTCGGACTTCGCTCATGGCATTAGACGACAACAACAAGGCAGAAGTAAAAAATCGAATTCAAATTTCACGACACAATTTCCGAGTTTAATAACAATTTAAAAACAAAAAATTCACAACAGCACCAGCAAGTTCTTTTTATAACTCAAGCCCAACACGGTTTGGCAACGCAACATTGCTTCACTACAAATTGGCCAGCTTCCTCGTTATTTTCATCTGGTTTCGGACATCTTTAAAAGTATGGAAAGACTGGCAAAAGAAAAATGGCCGACCATTTTAGAGGGGCTCTACTCATTTTGTGAGTTCACGAGCATCCTGTCATCAAGGAATAAAAAATACTGATATGAAAATGCTGAAACGCATTTGTTGATGGCCCCATTACATCTATGAAAATAAATAAAAATCTATCTCACTGTAAGCGGATAGTCAAAGAAATGTCATTAACTTTCACTTATTTTAAGTTCTCCATAGAAAATGTCTCGCATGACCAGCAGATTGAATCAATAATAATCTTCAGGCGTTCATGTCATGTTTCTCTCGCTTTTTCTCTTATCTAACAGACAGAGCTTCTTTTATTACAATCTGTTACAACACGAATTGGCCACACATAAAATCATTCAAACCAGATGGATGAAATGATGTAGGCCTCTTCTGTAGAAAGAAATCAAAAGACATTTAAAAGTTTCATTCAATCATGGTTTTTTTCAATGGAATATTTATAGTCGATACTTCAAATTTTTTTTTTAAATCCCATACTCTAAATTTAGACTCAAGTGATCGCTGACTAAGATATCACTATCATAATATGAAATAAAAACCCAGATTTCTTCTGTTTTGTTTTACAGTAACATTAGTAAAGTAATATTCTGTAAAAATATGATGTAATGAGTAGGATTTGTATCGAGAATCCTGCTACAACAAGTGATATGCTGTGTATCATCATCGAGCTAGTAATAAAAATACAAAAAGTAAATCATTATAGCTAGACGGCATATACTTCTTGCATTTAATATATTATTTAAAAAATTAAATAGTTCTTAATTTTACCTTCCATTTTGAAATTGATACAATAAAAATACTTCACCATTTTGATACACGCGGAAATAAATGACAAGATGAAATATTAAAATGTTATAAAGCCAGTTTTATCTCCAAAAAATGCATTCACTTGAGCATAAATAACGACGCGCAGGAGGATGGATGTTTCTAAATAAGATGATTCTCGAGATTCTTCTTATATTTATACTAGCAAAAATTTCTGATGTTTGGAGAATTACAGAAAAAGAATTGAACTCAAAATTTTCATTCAGGGTGGCCATAATTAAACTGACAGAGCTCACAGTGTTCTGTAGCGCGATCTATTTGTGAGAATGACGCCACATTTTGTAGGAAGATTAAAAAAAACGGGAAACAAAGGATTCCGCGAAAAAAAAATTAGTTCCAAAAGTCACCGCTAGAGGAATATGTGGCGCTGTGTAATAGAAAATAGAGTGTTAACAAATGCAAATCAATACGGAAATAAAATTATCTTTTGTTTTGCACATTTGCTAATTTAGTTCAAGTAGAATATGGCAAGACTTTTAAAAAAGCGAAAATTTTACATAAACTCCGATAAAGTATCTTTATCTGCAATTTCACTTGCTTAAATTAAGGTATTTCTTATCTCAAGTCAAGGTCTATCAAGGAGTTGTCCAGGACCAGACTAAGTTGAAGGATAACATATCACGGACAGTACGGGAGATTCTTGCAGACTTGTTACTTTCTGCTGTTGTGAATACTGTGCACAGAATGCAATATGTGGTCTACAAACACAACAGCCACATTGAACATGATTTGAATGTGCAGAATAAAAGGTAATTTTATTTCCGTATTGATTTGCATTTGTTAACACTCTATTTTCTATTACACAGCGCCACATATTCCTCTAGCGGTGACTTTTGGAACTAATTTTTTTTTTCTCTGAATCCCTTGTCCTTCGTCTTGTTTAATCTTCCTACAAAATATGGCGTCATTCTCGCAAATAGATCGCGCTACAGAACACTGTCAGTTTAATTATGGCCACACTGTATATGAACGCTGCTTAACTTGTAATTTCGCAGATATCATGAACTTAATTAAACATTTCAACAAATGTAAACTTTTAATGCAGTTAAACCCGCATTAAAATCTCACCTCCAAACTACTTTAGAGTCATTTCGAGTCGGATATCATGAATTTGTACCAAGATCAGGTTACCACATATCACGCCCTTCAAGCTTCAACATCATATTCAATGAGAAGACGTTCGACCGTTGACAGATTGATTGTATGCATTACCAGCATACACAGTAATTTTTTCCCCCCGCGATATCACTGTCGAAGCATAGGAACTACGGCCAAGTTTCAACAAAAGAGGTGGAAAATGTTTTGGAAGCAATTCTCTAACAAAAAGATTTGATAAATGATTTTTTACTAATTCACAAGTTTTTATTCCAATTACTTAGGAAACAATTCTCCAACAAAAAAATGTGTAGAAAGTCCCGAAAAATCATTAATTATTTTTTCCATAATTCAGATATTTCAATCCGAATTTTGCAATATTCTATAAAGTACAAATTTATAGAATTAAGAGCCTGCACGTCAAATTTCATCAGTTTAACTCAGTATCAAATTAGATATATTTGTCATTGCGTATTTTAAGTGATCAAGTTTACATATTTGAAAAGTACAAAAACCGACAGAAAATCAATCCCTTGATGGATTTGTTCCAAATTCGTTAAATATTCACGCTTCACATGTTTTAGTGTAGTGTAAATACACACTACACTAAAACATGTAGTGTATAAACCCATGTTTATACCTCAATGTACATATTATTACGAGTACTAAATTTCAGCTATCTAACTGGTTTCGTTTTGTGAGGATCATATTAACAACTATTTGAATAGCCAGACAAGCAGAATTCCTCTAAACTCCTGGGTTTTTCTCAAAAGATAATAGAAATCCACAAGTTTGGTGTAAAGATTGTACACCAAATTTCATTCGTCTAGTTCAAAAAAGGTTTTTAAGCTACCTTGCTCCCGAACAGACCGAAAAAGATTCAGGGAATTCTGAAACATAGACATATGAACATCTCGATGATAAGTTCTTCTAGTAATTACAAGATTTTCTCTTAGTAATAACAGGAAAATAAAACATGATGCAAGGAGCAGTGATCTTTCTTATATCTTGGATATGTATTTTAAAGGGGAAAAAATCCTTACTAATAACGAAAGAGAATATGTACGTGTGTGTTGGCCTATCTACGGAACTGGCTATTAGACTTATATTATCATATTTAGCACATATATACTTTAGAGAAGGAAATTGTGTACCAAGGAAAGAAAAAAGTTTTTCTTCAGTTTTAGTTGGAATAATATATCAATTCAGAGCTGAATTATTGTTTTTTTGCAGAATATTACCTATAATGTGTCCTACAGAAATTAAACAATATCTCAAAAAAAAAAAAATCCTGACATATCATGAAATTTTCAACGTTTTGAAATTCAGTTTTAATTTCAAAATGTTTTAAATAATAATATTTTATTTTGACCAATAAATGTACTTATGAAAATTTGTAAAATCTAAATTCTATATAGTCCTTCCACCTTATGAATCATATTCGTTAAAATAGTCTTGGATTCAACTTTAAAATTATAAAACATTTCTTCTTCAGTGAGAAAATCTGAATTATGAAGATTTGAATATCACTGTTTTCGGACAATCAGCTATTCGAATATTTTATGGTAATCAAGCTTGGGGAAACTTTGGACCCTGATTGATTTATCTCTTTCGAGATGGTTAGTGCAGTGATCTAAAAGTATGCGTTATTTTTAAAATAATAAAATTCTAATTTTCATAACACACGCAATTTTTTAATCTGCTATTTAATCGCAAAATAGTTAACTCTTTTATTGTTATTATTTACAATATTAGTGTCTTAGGATTTATTTTACTAAATTTAAATCATAGGATGGAGGGTCTGTATAAAAATTTAAAATTTGTAATTCTTCAAAACTCTTATTAACTCAAACTAAATAAAATATTATTTTATTTTACTTCATTTAGAAAAGTATGTCTAATATTGTTTAAAAATTAGCTGTTGAGATCCGATTAGAATAGATATCTAACATATACATGCATACATAAACCATGTTTGCTTTAAATACTCTAGAATTATCGAATAAAATTAAAAGGCTTAAGAAGCAGTAATACTGTAGAATTTAAGGTCGGGAATAAAAAATGTAAGCTGAAATAATAAAAAATTTTCATTACCGAATGGCTCGCATCCATTTCTTGACATGAAATGAACTGCTTTCGCAAAGCTGGCTTTGTAAATGCTTAAACATTTAATGATCCAATTTTGTCATATTGGGGAAACCTCCTCGCTACAGCCTTAACGTCTCTCGTTTGTTAAATTTCGTAGACCTGTACATAAGACGAATATCTACCTTTTTAGAGAGCGTAAATTGTTCCATCATGCAAAAATAAAAATATTCTCAAACGCCAAAGAATCGTTTGAAGCTCGCATAATGCCACTCTAACTCAATAAAATTATTTTGCAGACGATTTTATAGTGAAAACTAAATAATATAACTATTCAACATTTTTTTTTTCTCAAAAATTCCATGTTTATTTTAGCTATGTCATTAAACTTGTACATCGTCAACTCTAAAAACATTATGTAAATAAAAAAATAAAAAAAAAAATTTTTTTCACCTCTTCAGCATTTGTTTCTTTTGCCTGCACTTTTCATCTCTGATTCCATATAGCTATTCAACAACAATAAAAAAATTTAAAAAAAAAAATAAACTTTTTTCGTATATATTTTATCTACACTTAAAATTCGGGTCATGAATTCAGGCACACATTGTATATTAATTTCCATTCCATTTTGGTTGATTTCTTTTTTCCCTCAATTTCTACAACATTGATCCACTTACCAATTGTCGAATGTTGTTATTTTTTTAAAAAAATCAAATACTGTACAAATGGGAGTTGGTGAAGGTAGCAAGAGATTATGATTGTTGAATAACTTACAAAACTCGACATATTGTAAAATTACAAAATATAATGAAGATACTACAGTGAGTGATGAAGATGAAAAGGGTATTAAAAATATCTGCGAAAAGAAATGTTAAGGGCATTTGATACATCACGTAGGATAAAGTCTCAGAATAATTCTACAGGTGAAGTATTTCATTTCTTACAAAAAATACTAAAACTGTCTTGAAAAATCTGCTCTTTATAAGCCTGTACAAAGCAAAATTGCCTAATTTTTTTTTTCTTCCCAATCTGAGATATGCATTAATTCTCTAAAAGAATAGAAAGTTTCTATTTTTGATTACCTCATTTTTTGAAACTTAATTTACAAATTTTTATTCGGTTAATTTTTTGATAGCGAAATTTTTGGGATAACTTAAGTTAGAAATTTCGTTAAGCAAAAACTTCATAAGGAACTTTTATGGCACATAGAAATATAATATTAAAAAATATTGAAAGACTAGGGGTTCAATGGAAATTTTTCCAAAATCTCCCCTCCCTTCTAGCATAGTACCGTATAGTTTCATAAGAGCTTTAGTAAACAACGAGGTTAAATTAATTAATGGTTATATATATATATATATATATATATATATATATATATATAAAGAGAAAGCTAATATAAGACTCTTGTGATATAATGCTTGAAAATGAAAGATTTTAAATTGGAAATCAAAATTTTAAAATAGAAAAAATGCAGAGGTCATCTTTTTTACATGACAGGAAAGGAAGCAAAATAATCAGAATTCACTTCTTAATATAAATTTTTCCAAGTACTTTATTAATGTTTCCGCTCTTGGGCGAATATAGATATTTAGTCACTGGTACTCAAATAAATTAACATAGATAATACTGACAACCAGAAGTTAAAACATTCAGTATTTTTTTATTAAATAGAAGTATTACGAATATTTGAAAAGTTTATGATACAAAATAATATTTCCTTTTTTACTTATTTAAATAAACGATTTCATTTAATTATAATTCCAGCATTCCAAAATTTTCAATAATCATTTCTAATTATTTTTAAATGCAAAAACATAATTTGGCAAATTTTATTCAAATAAACAAAGTTAAATCTGGATATTTTGTCAAAGAATTGATCAAATATATGAATCATTTGCAAAGTTAATGCCCTGTTGTTGATTTACTTCTTAAATATGTATACATGACTACATTTCTGAAATGTATTGTTCTCCACAAGTTTATAAACCCTTATTTTATTTTATACAAAAATTTTCAATGTATCTCGATGAAACAAGGTTTCGCTCTGCTTATGTAGCTATAGTTCATTTATTTGTCAACAGATGACGCTAGGAGACAATATTTGCTGCCAGATGAAGTAACCACGCAGTTGTCATGTTGCACAGTATCGATCTTATATACGAAAGAGGAGAAAACTGAAAGGAAAGAATAATTGGCAAATAAATTCGCAGATTATACACCGTTATGCAACGAAAAACTATTCATGAGACATGAAATTAGCAAGTGAAGCATGTTATTATTATTATTCCATTGTTTAATATTAAGTTCGATTTTAGAAAACTAAAAATCAGTTTCGTTGCAAGAATGTCGATGGTTTACGAGGAAGAATATACCTAAGTTTTAGATCACGCATAATTAAACAATCAAGAAGTCCAATTCATATAAGAGACATTTACTAAGAAAACATATAGTCTTAAATGCCTACTAAAAAGGCTTTAAATAAATTGGAACAATCAATAAATTTTAAGAACTTGTAAAGAAAACAATGCTTAAGAAAAAAAATTTCAGTATCATTTTTGCTTAGTGGTATATTTTAGAAAATCCCCCTATCTTTAATATGAAGAACTTATCCCGGATTTGTAACAATTATGCAAAAAAAAAAAAAAAAAAAAAAAGCATTTTTTTAACAAAAGTTCATTGATGATGAAAAATAATTTCATCCGTTATTCATAGCTCAAAAATATTCCGAATCTTAAGCCATTAATAACTGGAACTATCACAGAAATAATTAACTGATAAAATATCACATGTTGAATTAGCTTCCAAAAGTTACTGATAAATCTCAGAGTATATATATACCTCTTCGTTTAAAAGCTATTTGAATAAGCAAGGTAATTGCAAAATAGATCAAATAACATTCCTTTTATAAAAAATAACAAACAAATTTATTGCCTATATTAGAAAAGATTAATATGCATAAGTCTTAATGAAACAACATGCTAAAAGAACTATTTTAATCTGCAATTATTCAAGTATCTGCTAGTTTCTCATTCTTTCAAATAACTTCAGGACATTGCAGTTTTCCATTCAGACTCATAAAACTACAGTGCTTCATAATACAATTCAGTAGTTCATAAAGTTTGGAATTTTAGATAGGTCAGAAATTTTTTCACTACTTGTAAATCCCACAGAAAATAATTAAAGATGAAAATTTATATATATATAATGCAGAGAGTCACGCTTTTAATCCAATCAACATTTCTTTAATCCTTCATATCCTGAATTAATTTGTTTTATTTATAATTGTTTCACTGTATAAATGTTAGTGTAAGACTATTTTAGAGCTTTATTATTCTGTATTTAAAAGAAATACTTTGTTTTCAAACAAAATCATTTATTTAATATAGAATAGTAAAGAAAAATGCATTGCTAAATTTTTCGTTTTTGAAAACAATTTAAATATCATATTTTAATGAATTATTTATTTCATGCAAAGAATGATAAATATGAAATAGGTGTTTTATTAAACAGTTAAGAGTAAAATAAACAATTATATGAAATTTATAATTATTGAAACTAAATGAAATTATTTCAACTTATTTGAATTTTTCAACTTTTAACAATATTGATCAAGTAGCCTTTTAATTAGAAATAATAGATTTCATAATCAATGAAATATGAAAGTCAAAATTCGAGAATGTCTAAAAGCAAATTAAAAAGAACAGATATTTCTTTTTGTTACAAAGCATAAACTACTTGAGCTAGAAAACCTTTAAAAACAAAATCAATTTTAGAACTTGAAGCAATTTACTCAATATTTATATTAAATTAAAAACTTATATCTTTGAATTTATTATCATTTCCTAGATAATCCATATTTTTGGGAATAGACATTTTTGAATATTAATTAAAAATAAACTTAGAAATCAAATGATAATATGAGTGCATTGCCCTGTTTAAAAATAAAAGTAATGTCATCTTCAACTAATTGCAACAAACATGAAATTCAGGAATACAAATCTAATTATAAATAGTAGCAGACACTCAATATTGGGCCTAGTTAATAAATGAATAGGTCATAATAAAATGAGAAATAATTCATTTTGCCAAAACGTTTCATAAAAGAATCTTCTACTACATGATGCATCTATACCACAAGATAAATTTCATCTATAATTTCTTCAAAAATTAAAAATTGCTAATTTTGTCTCTTTTATCTTAGGTTTTATTTTTCTTTAATGCAATAGTCATCAATAAAAAAAAATATATTTTTAAAAAATTTGTAAGTGTTAAGTTGATACTTTATTTTTAAAATGCACGGATTTATAACAGATGTACAAGCGACTTCATTTTATCAATCATATTGAATGCTATAAAAATTCTGAAAACTTGTGCAGTACTTCCACATAATGATTGTCATTTTTTTAAAACCATAGTAATCATTTATGAAACATTGGCCAGTAAATGGTAAAAATATAAAAATAAGCAGCTTTTTGACATGCTTCTCACCATATTAGGCAGATAATTCAGTCTATTTTTTTTCTTCTTAAGTCTTAAAATTCCGCATAACATAAATTAATTCTTTATTTAACATTTTTTTTTTTTAAATCCACAGAAAATTTAACAATAAAATACATTTTAAATTCTATTATCATACAACATTATAAAATATTTGAAGTTCAAGTACATTGCAGGAAGAATAACAACAAGGTTATTTTGCATATAATAAGGTAGCTTATAATATGCAAGGACTTTTAATTTCCAAAAATACATTTTTTATAATTCATTGCAACTCTAAAGATATTACTTAGTTGAATATAATTTTAGAAAATAGCTCTTTATAAAAAAAAATTGTTGAGCCTTAGTTCAAGGTAATGTGAAACCAAATTAAATGAATTGGTTTCACGATATTTTTTTTTCTTTAATCGGTAAGCAACTTCTAATATGGTGGTTTGTATTAACCCTTACGAATTAAAAAGTTATCAAGTGATCAACTACCCTTATCAATAAAGCAGACATGCCATATTCAGAAAATGTAGTCTGTAAATGGTCTCAGAGCTATAGTTCCCACCTAGGTATTCAGATTATTCAAAATTTCCATGTACCTCTGGGTGAAACATAGTAGCCACCTTGGGTTACCCCTAAGTAGCTTGAAGTTTTTAATTTCAAAGACAAATATTAATTTTTTTTTTTCATTTAAAACAAATTAAACACTCACTAAATATGAATTTCTAGACATTTTATTAATAGAAGATATTAAAGTGATAATTCAGCAGATAAAATTATTAGAACCACCCTCCCTACATACACTTCCATCATCAACCAAAAATGAATATGAAATAATTTATCTGAAATGAATCATCATACTTAAATATAGTAATAAAAATGGATGCTATAAAACATCTCACTTGAATAATATTTAAGAGAATGAAAACAAAAAATCAATATTTAAGAAATCAGGCATGTTTCACAAGTGCTTTGTATGCCAAAGCAAGGAGAATAACAACAAATATAGGAGATAAAAAAGGGGACAAGACATCACTTGGTTATGGTGTCAAAAGTCTAATCCATTTCTACAGCTTCTGTGCCCCTTAAATTCAGAGAGGAAATTTAGTTACTTTGACTTTTAAATTACTTAATAACTTGTGTGCACAGTGTGCACAATACAGTTTCATGAGTTGCACAATTTGCATTTCTCTGACTTTTTTTCCTTTTTTCTGATCATCAAAGTAATCAAATTCAATAAAAAATAAAAATGGAACCTTTCAAAAGGATTTTAAGGTGGTGCAGCAGCACCATTTTCCAATGTTGAAGCTACTACCATTTTATTATGGAAATATTCATTCTGTAATTTTGGATTAGAGCACTTTGACTTAACCTTCATGAAGGTATTTTAAATTATATCAGTTTCAATTAGAAGGAGGACAAACCATCACGATCTAATGCAAGCACAAACCATTCCCAATTTGATGAATTTTAAATTATAAACAATGTTTAAATGTGTGTGGTTTTAAATTATAAACTGAACTGTAATCTATTTTACAATGCATTAATCATGATGAAAAAATCAATTATGTGAAAATGCAGAACTGTAGATTTCTTTGTATTGTATTTACACTCTCTGTCATAAGTATTAATCATATGCAAATTAGCATAAGACTGAATATTTATATGTATGACAGTTCTTATTTTATAAAACCAGCTGAACCTAAGAATGTATATTTAGAAATGACATTTATTCATTGCAAACATGAATTCAAATGTCAACCCAAACATACAATAAAGAGCTAATTTATAAGGGGTTTTAATTTTTTGCTAAAATTATTACATGGTGTATGCTAAAAAGTTGTCATGAATTTAAAGTTTTTCTACACATTAATGATTAATCTTTAAAAAATATTTAAACCTTAAAAACTACTTAAAATGCTTTGCAATGTAACACATTCATTTTTTGTTACATTTTTATAAACAGTAGTGAATGAAATCATAAACAATAAGAAACAATAATATAAATTTTCTGTCATTCACTTTACATAAAAATTTGAAAACTAGATACATAAAATCGTACTTCATAAATTTAAATAACAAGTACTTGAATCAACAAAAATGTTTATTTCTGAATGGATTTTTAGTAAAATATATCAATTTTTTGAAATAATTTTTCTTTTAGAAAGCTTTAATACAGTACATCTTTCCTTTAAAAAATTATAAACTAATAATATATATCAAACATAAACAAAATACATCCCTTTTTTTCCATATTTACACAATAGTTTAAATATTTTTTTTGTATTGCATATTTGTACTCAAGTACCAAATCTTTTAATATCCATTTCATTTACTGTGCAATATTATAACGATGATCAATTTGTACCTATATTGGTACACACTTTTATTCATAAATTACATATTGTAATTTAATTTAGAATGTGCTTTGGGGGGGGGGGGGGGAACATATAAAAAAGCAGTGTATTTGAAATGAATTTTAATATTCTTATGTCAAAGGAAAAATAACAACAATAAAATCTGGATTATCATTTTAAATTATTTCACACAATTATAAAAAAAGGCAAAAATAAATGCTGATTCCAAATGAAGTGTAAATAAAATCAGTGAAACTACTTGCTAAATTAATATGCAATTAAGCAGGACAATGAGCAGAATATAGGATATTTTTGTGGAAAATTTTCAACAAGGTTATAAGAATATTACGAACAACTCATGATTTCAAAGTTGTCTGCATCAATGTCAGAAAATCACAATGTTTACAGATTGCAAGAATAAAAATAGATTGAAGTAGATTTCATTGTACAAAAAAAACAGACTTCCTGAACCACTTTCAATAGTTCAAAGTCATGTCTGCAATCAATAGCTAATGGGAATAATTTGTTAAAACTAGCTTAATATATCTTCACAAGATATTAAAAAATGTTTCATGCCATTTTCTTCTCCTGGAGAGAAGTGTTGCTACTGCAGCATAAATTGTGAAAATGTATTCTTCACGGCCAGCGGGAAGTAGACACAAATGCTGCATCTCGCACTGAATAGCAGACTTGTGGATACATTCTCATCAATATAAACGCAACAGCAGCCTTTGAAGCATCAGGAACAAATGCAGCTTCGATAGAAAAGAATTAAGTAGTGAAGGCACACACAACCTTTTATGTTTTGCTAAAGTAGTTTCAAAGATCCTGTAACTTGATCAACAAGGTCTAAACGACCCATAATGCATAAAACAGTTGTACTGCCAACAGGCACCTGAAAATTTAACAAAGAAAACATTTGTAAATTTTATATAATTACTGTATTTTTCTCATAAATGCCATCATAAAATACAGACATTAACAATCAATAAATGCATTTTCCATGTTTAAAGATTATAATTAAGTTGATAAGTCTTATTTTGCATATTATATATAAAAATGCTTATGTCTCCCTATTTTTATAGTTCCTATTTAATATGTGCATACATTATCTCAAAATTTGAAAGATTAGAAAATTTTATTTTTCTTATTACCAAATTCACTTATGAAAATATATTACGATTTACCAAATTTATAATATATTTTCATAAATTTTTTTTTCTAGATATTCTACATTCTTTGTGAGACGATGAAGACTGAAAAATTTTATTCTATTGATGACCATTACCTTCTATTATGTTTTCATCAATAAATGTGAGGCTATCAGAAAACCATAAATAAATAAAATCTTAATGCTTAGCGATATTTATCATATTATCATCATTACAGTCATGGCTGATTAACAATGTCTAAAAAACTGTTTTATCCCCCCCCCAAAAAATTTGTGTTTTACTATAAAAAAAGAAGTAAAAATACGGGCTTAAACATATTGTGAATGTCAGCTTCTTCTGAAAGTTTCTTCTTACAGTTTGTTCTCACAGAAAGTTTTTCTAAAACTTTTTTTATAATAGTAGTTTCCAATTTGCCCAAAGAAATATTTCAATTCCTAATCAGACTAAAACCAGCCTTGAAATAGAAGTTGTATTACTATAACTGACAATTGTATTCTTTTCTGACCACTTAACTTATATTACAGATGCTTGTATTAAAGGTTTAGTTACTCATTTTGTTAATAATTTAAGATGAAGGAAATGTATGTCAATGGAGATAAAGCTCCACTGTCAAATATAATCAATCACATAAGGCAAAATCCATTTATAAAACAGACTCTTCATTAATCATATTTAAGCTTATGGATAATAAAGAAAATTACAATAGATAAAATGCTATTTCCTACCAAATTTTTTATGTTGAAATTAAAATATTTTAAAATCCAGTAAAATAATAATGAAAACAAGCATAATTATTATTTAAGGTTAAATGCTACAATACATATGTTTGCAAGTTTAATTTTTCCAAGACTATTAAAGTTGTGCAGATAAATAATATAAAAATAAATTGTTTTCACGACAGGTAATCTTTTAACTTTTAGATGATAGCAATTTCTTTCAGCAACTAGAATGCCCTCACTATGAATAGATACCCCATCCTAGTTAATCTTTTTTTTTTCTGATTAGATGTCTATCCTAATGTCATATAATTTGAAGTTCCATTCAATCTTTATAATGAATAACATGAACTAATAAATAAAAATTGGCTCAAAAATGTGAATTAGAGCCATATTTTATTTGACATATACTAAATAAATATTTCATTTTCACATTTCAATTTTTAAATTGGAATGTGAAAAAAAAAATTATATTTCAGTTTTCTATTATGTATAAGATACAGAAATAATTTATAAAAAATATTTATGTCTGCTTATGAACTAAACCACTATTTTTTAAAACAGTCATATATTTTGGTCAATATTTTTATATTAAAAAATTGTTGTATTTTATTAACTTGTGTACATAAATAATACTAAAACTATTCTAACCTGTGTTCTTCCAGCATCTTGAACTAAGTAAGTTGGCAACCCAAGACGAAGAGCCTTTCTTTCCAATTCCACTAAATGTTGAGTTGTATTTCCTCTTAAAACAATTTTGGTTTCACTAAAGAAAAGTTTATAAAATATTATTTAAAAATACATAAAATAGTACAATAAAGACTACCGAATATTTTATGTCATTATTGGTAATAAGCATCTTCTTAAATAATATAATGGAGAAAGATGTTACTGTAGATAAAAGGATAAAGAAAATAAAGTAATAGATAAATCAAAGCAATAAAAAAACGCAACCTACAGTCAGCTGCTTATCTTTGTATAAAATATAATGTTTTCATATAAAATTAACACCAGACAAATCATACCCATATTCAGACCATTGCAACACCATTTCTCCATATTTGTTTTCATTTTGCAAAAGCAAGCGATGCATTCCTATTGCAGCATGAGCAACTTGAGAGGCTAATTTTCCTGTGCCCATTTCTAGACTCATATTCACGACAAATGCCATTTTATAGGAATCCCCAAATGTATCCTCCATTTGATCTCCAGCTTCAGCCTACAAAAGTAGAAGTGAATAAATTAAGTAACAAAACACTATAATAATAAATGCTATTGAAAAGAATGTACCATATTAGCATTTCATCTTTGATACCACTGTGCTTCACTAAAAGGAACTTTGCTCTCTTCTAAAATCCTTAAATTCAATTATAAATGGGAAAAACTGTACTTCAAATTCATTTTTATTTTTAAAACAGTTTCTTATTATGGATGACAGTTTTAATCAAACAGATCTATAATGTTTGACTATAGCATACTGTGCAAAAGCCTACTTAGCCAAGGAATTTTTTTTTTTGACGCTATGTAACTAGCTGCAACTTAAACTTTAAAAAAAAAAAAAAAATACTGCATAATCTTTGGATAAAATTAGGTGCCCTATCAGCTGGAACACTGCACAGATTATATAAAGCAGGCAACTATGATGAAAAGAGAATATGTGTATTTTCATTGCTTATCCTCTATTTTTCATGGGAAATTAATTCAATTCAAGGAATATTGTTTGGAAGGATTAGAATTTTAAGAAATGTTCAATTCTGAATCTCTGAAGTTTAAAAAGTACTAAGAAATAATATAATACTATTGTGGACAAAATAATAATACAACAGAATTGAGAATAATAATAGAATGCCACAGAATAGAATAATAGTTTTAGAATACTATTTAACAGATAATAAATTTTAATTTTACTATTTAAAGGAAGTATTAAAAAATACTAATACTTTTAAAAAAAGCATTTAAGATGTAATTTTGGTTTAAAATGTAATATAAATATGCCCAACTTAATTTGGCACATGTATGTTGTAAACAAAAAAACTAAAAGAAATGTTTCCTCACTGCAAGAGATGTTTCCAAATCAGCTTCTGAATTTTCAAATAGCCACGCTGCAGCCAAATCAGCAGATCTATTATCCGTGTAGAATAATGCCTAAAATACAAGAATTAAAAAAAGTATAAATTGACTTACTGGAATAAATCTATTCATATTAAATTATTTTATATAGTTGAAAAATCAATATCTAAGAAAATTACAATACTCAGTTCTGGGACGTGACTATAACTGGCATTCTTCTTTAGAGACTTTATAAAGAAAAATTCTTAACACATATGGAATAAGATCAGAATTATTTTAGCTTTTTCTATAAACAAAGCCTCTTTAAATGCCAAAATATTTGGATGGAACAATTCAATGAGTGGCATTCGGATAGATAAATTGGATAACAATTTAGAAAAGTTAAACATTAAATACTAATACAAATATTAAATGCATTTATTCATAAAATTTACTCAGCAGTTCTCAATTAAAAATTGTTGGTTAATACAAATACATAATATAAATTTTTACATAACCATATCGCATTGAATTTGTACAGAAGCAAACAAAAATTAAATATACCAGGTTCTCCACGTTTAAATGTCTTGAATCTGGATGCTTTTAATATCAAAAATTTTACATAACTTTATTTTCATTAATTTAATTCATTGAAATCTCTCATATTTCTAGTCAATATTTTTTTCCATTCTCTAAAACAAAAGAAATGAACCATAATTTTAATTTATTTAAAGATATAATAAAATTTATTTATTTTTTTACAAAATAGAAAAAGATGCTTTCATCCCATATTTTTTAATTATATTATTAATTTAGTAATAACTTAGAGCAAATGTATATTATGATCATCATATCTAAGCAACAAAGGTGCTGAAAGAAATGAAAAGAAGGTACAAATAAATGCTCCTTTAGTTTAAACCAAAAGTATTTAAATGTATACAGTGTATTTCCCTCAAACATTTAATAAAATAGATTTTTAAAAAATTAAGAAAGATGGGGTGGTAAGCATTTAAGAAATAATTCATAATTCAAGAAAAATTTAAGTAAATATTAAAACAAATTATTCATTTACAAAATGTAATCAATTATTAATACATGATTTTAAAAAATAAAAATTTCAACATTTATAATAAATTTGTTTAATAAACTTAACAAAATTTGCAAAATAATAACAAAAACATAAATATGTTTATTCAATATATATGTTAACATATATAAAATTGTTGATAAAGAATAGCCATAAAACAAATACAAGATAAAGCCAATATAAGAAGGGGTATACAAATGTAGCAACTATATTGTTGTATTAGTCAATTATATTTTCTGATGATATGTGGTTAAGCTTAAAGTTTGCAAACAGCAAGTATTTAAGTCATGTTTGACAGGTAGCTAATAGGAAACACATCATAAAAAAGTAACATTAATTTTACCTATTAAAAAATATTGCATTTAGAACATTTAAAATACCAAAGAAACTATATAAAAGTGACATATCATTTACAGGAGACAACAGATTAGTGCCCTTAATAAATTGTTAAAAATGAATCTGGTCCAAAGATATCATTAAATGCCACTGTTGGGCATTGAATAATTCAGCTAGAGAACTGATTTTTATCACATAATTTATCTCTATTCATCTAAAAACTTGAAACTAAGAAGTTCTGAATGAACAGGAATTATAACTAAAAGTATAGTAAATGTTATTTTAAGCCAGATTTTAAAATTGCAATATCCAAAAAGTTTCATCAGAGATAATTCAGAGTACAAACTGTTTGAATATAAGTAATGAAATCATATTTAAAAGCACAGTTTAATAATATACATTATCCGTTGGATTTTGGAGGAGGGGAGAGGTGAGACATAAACTAATAAGACACATGTGAACTAATTATCTAATAAGATTCCAGATACTGATTGAAATTGAGACTTAATAGTAGTATACCTTGATATAATTAATTTTATTCATTTTTTAAATTAAAAATGAAATTTTTCTTCATTTCTAAATTTTTCAAATATTTAAAAAAGAAAAAAAAAATATTGAAATAAAATAAAGTCACTTCAATATTATATAAATTTTTTAACATGTAATCATAAGTATGAAATGTTATATAGTTACAATTTTACCCACATAAATTCTTCAGATCAAATTTTATATAATTTAACTATTTTATTTTTCAAAGCATGCATATCTATACTTATAATAAAGCTCAATGTGTGTGTGTGTTGGCGCTCTACAGGGCAGACCGTTGGACTTACAGCTACCAAATTTGGTACATGTATACCTTGGAGGTCAGGAATATGCACCTTGGAGCCCTTTTTTCGAATTTTTAATTAGAATTTGAATTAAGTAAAATTTAAGCAAGATTTCGACGTTTTTCAGCTATAACTTCCGAAAATATTATCACACAAACATGATTTTTATATCAATTTATAGATTAAAAAATTAGCTTTCTAATGGTATTAGTGTTTTAATGTAGAACTTAAGCTATTGTTTTTAAGGAATTTTTAAAGAAATATTTTAGCCATGTTTTTTTATCACATGACTGGATAAAATAAAACAATGCCAGAAGTTCAAAAAAAAAAAAAAACCTATCGTTGCAAATCAAATCTAAAGAAATCTAACTTTTACATGTGACCAGATAAAATAAATGAAATATAAAATGTCCTACTTTCCAAAAAAATAAATGCAAAGCAAAGGTTTCTATAATCACTTGCAATATCTAAATAATCAATAAATCTTTTTTATTTATGGTAAATCTGATTAAATTTAGACAGGATATGCATTGAAATCCCGACTTAATGGCATATTTCTATAATCGTTTGCAATATCTGTATCACTGATTCAATAATTTTTTTCCATTATAAAATGTGATAGTTTCTAAAAAAATGAATGCAAAGCCAAGATTTCTATAATTGTTTGCAACATTTAAATCATTTATTGAATAATTTTTTTCCCTTTTTAGCTTTCTTAAAAAAAAATATTTTATATTTTGACAAAATCACCAGAAAAATTTTTTAGAATGCATTACTCATGACGAACCAGCTGGTCGCCAAAGGCGGCTAATAATAAATAAAAGGAAAATCCATTATAATGATCCATTACTAACATGATCCTCAAAATCTTTTTACCAGAGAGAAGTCATATGTAGAGCAATTTTCAAAATCCTGTTACAGATGAAACACACAGTAAAAAATATATACTTTTGCGGAAAAATCTAAATCCATTCTGTGAATGTGCAATGAAAAAGTCCAAGATTTTTGTAAGGGTTAATGATGCTTTATGCCACACACACCAAAATGATGTATAGCTAGAGAAGTATAAATGAAATATTCCCAAACAGCACTTGTAGTAAGAAGCAGCACACAAGCAGTAAACTGTAATAAAACAACCATAAAAGCACAAAGTTCTCAGTCAGCATTTAGAGGAAAACAAAGACTTTGAGTAACTACTATGTTTGAACTAAACTCAGCTGACAAACTCTAATCTGCTTTTTACAGCTTCTATTTTAGGACATTGAATTTCTAGAATAAAATTGGTTCTTATGACTGAAATTAACATCAAGATTTACTGATTCTTCTATTTTTCTAGCCAAATGCTCACCAATCAGTGCCAGGTATCCATTCAATCTCAATTAGAGCTATTTGCAAAAAATTATCTTGCCATGGAACTACATGTGCATGGACACAATAATGTAATAATTTTTTAGCTAATGAAGACTTCTAATATGAATGCTTACTCTAAAAAAGGTTTCAGGTGTTTATACTCACCTTTTCAGCAGCTGTACGACTAATACCCATCCCTACAAGTATTTTTAAATAATCCTCATTTGGTTTCCAAGGGGTAGGGGTAGCCTGACTCTCTTCTCCATCACCTTCCTCCCGAGGTTCCTGCATTTTCTTGCTAAAGATTAAAAAAATTAATAAGAGTGCTTTAATCCAAGTAACATGCCATGGAAATAAGTCTTCTTGGCTCTATATTTATGTGATAAGCAAAGTTTTATTTAAAAAACTATACAAATATATATATTAAATTCAAAATCAAAAACTACTAATATTATACATTTTATACCACAAGATATTGGATTAATTTAAATAATGTAATCCTATATCTTATGATAGCAAGACCTTAAATGTTTTAAATCAGTATATAAGTTTTATTTAATAATAAAAAAAATTTTTAAAAAAAACTTGAATGGAAATTCAAGTTTTAACATACCAAACGTTTCAGCTCTTAAGCTATTGCATAATATATAAACATTACAAGATTTTTTTACAGTAAACAGTAAAAGTATATTTTTATGATTGATATATAAATATATTAATTCCAAAGATCATAACAGAAATTGCATTTAAATCATACAGTAAAAGATACTTTATGAAATTGGAATTACATACTTGAATAAATCACTAAAATTAATTAGATACCACAACAAATAAAATAAATGAATGAAACAATATTTAAAATTATTTGTAACCCAGATCAAAAAACGAAAATTTATATTTTATGTGTATATTTAATAGTAATTTTTTTATCACGTTTACTCAAAAATTTAAAAACATAGTTTCAACAGTTCAAAATAAAAATGAAGTTAAATACCTTATATTAATTTTTTTATTCAATTACAAAGGAAAATTTAACGTTTTGGGGGGGGGGGTACTTTTCTCTAGCCAGAATTTATATATGTAAATTATTCATCAGAGATACGTATTATATTAAAAAAACTTTTTGAAAATCATTATAATCGCGATCGATTTCTACTTTCCAATAAGAACTAATTTTAACATTATTACACAGTTATGAAAATTATCCGTTTAAAAATGCAATCCTTCGATCATAGGAATGATAATTTCGCCAGTGAAACTTCAAATAAGATATGATTTCAGATTAAAATAAAATGCAAACGAGAATCCATTTTTACCTGTTTAAATCTAGTAAATTTTTTAAGAGGCTTCACTCTAATTCTTAAGGTGAGAAAAAAAAACAACTTTAATTTATGAAATGAGTAAATTTTTGTAGCCGACTGTTTTTACTTAGAATAAAAGTTGAAGTAAAAGTAACTAATTTTCGGTTGTAATTGGAAAAAAAAAAACCAAATTTCTTGCATATGGGAAGTAATTAAAATATTTTTTCATAGCTTAATCATGCATAAAATGTGTTATAAATATGCTTGCAACGATCACACTTTTTGTTCTTTTTCATTACTTGAAAGACTCGTGCTTCAGACATTTCTTCATCCTTATAATTCAAGATTTTAGTATTAAGCAAAGGAATCGCACAAGAAAATGAAGTGAAGAGCTATTTGTTTTGGTTTAGGTTTGGATTTCTCTGCGGATTCGTCAATCACAGAACGTTTTGATATATGTGTGAATTGTTTCGATAGTAAATGTATTTATAAGGTAGCCTAAAAAATTTTATTTTAAATCTTTTTCTTGCTAGAAATTTTAAATTATTGCCTTGTTAAAATTTATTAAAGAATTAATTGTTAGAATTATTAAAGAGTAAATAAAGAATTTTTTAGAATATCAAATTGTTTGGAAAATCAGTTATAAAATTAATTTTATCTAGAAAATGTTTTGATATATGCTAAAAAATACTGAAATTTTTTCTTTTGGTTGTATTGACAAACATATTTTTGATAAAACTTTATTTATTTCTATTATGAATGGAAATTTGGTTTTTTAAAACGATTAATAAGCTTATTAGGCTACAAAATGTTAAGAACACGAATACTGTTTTGTATTTTTAAAATATTATAAAATTGTGGAGTAATTTTTTGTTTAATTTATGACACTGTTTATGCTATATACATAATGACTTAAAATAATCTTCTGTCCAATTGCCTTTTCTCATTTTACTCAAGTTTTGAATTTGGTATAAATTCTGATATAGTGATAGTTAGAAGATATAATTTTGTAAATGTATGAATACAAATTAAAGATTCAACTATGTGCTTCTGTTGCATTTAGTTTATTTGCTTTAGTACCAATTCTAATTTTTCCATTCCATATCATATTAATATTGAAAATTCTTATTGAGATTTGATTTGATCAAACTGAATATTTGTTTTTCCTTATATTTATCACAATGCCACTAATTTACATTTACAGCATTATTTTTGTTGAGCTGTAAATTTTTTTCTCTTTCATTCTGGATTATTTTAAATTTAACATGTTAACTTTTACTGATCATCTCTAATTTGTTATTGAAATTTTAGTAAATGAGTGCTGAAGTATATACTACATAATAGGAATTAATTGCCAATGATCACATGTTAATAAGTTCTGTAATAACTAAAATTTTGCTATTTTTACTAATAATGCAATTAAAATTGTCTACTTGTTCTCGCATATTAGTACTAGATAATGTGAGTGAGATGTAGGAAATTTCTGACTGATAAAATCAGTGAGTTAAAATGAAACAAGTATAGTTTAAAGTTTTTAGTTTCTTTATCAAAATTGTAATTGTTTTCATTTCATAGACAGCAGATAAAAAAAGAAAAAATTGGTAGACTCAGTAATATTTATTTTGACATTTGAACCTATGATAAATTTATAATTTTCTAGAAAATATTTAAGGCTTTATTCAAAAATCTATTTTTTAAACAAATGAGTTTGCAATGACAAAAAAAGGGCATTACTTTATTTTTATTTTACTGTTGTCTTATTGAATTCAATCTTCTGATCTCATTTTAGGTAAATCCTCAGCTGAATATATATAATTTAATACTCTGAATCTAAAACTGAAGGTTAATTTCCACCTGCTCGTTATTCTTTTATTGCGAATTAATTTTGTGCCGAGGATTGAACTCGTGACCTTACAATTTAGAACCATGTAACACATTGACTAGATAAAAGTGATCATCAATGTCCAATGATAAGTTACCATTACAGTACACTGTAGTGGTATCCTAAGCTATTAATGGCCACTGAACGTTGGCGATTGCTTTTGTCTAGCGGATATGTTTTCTGACTGCAAATCGTAAGGTTGCAAGTTTGATCCTTGGTGGAATTCAATCTCCACATTGGTGCAACAAATACCATCTACCATGTTGATGACCCAGATGTGATTGTCAAGCCAAGCATTATTCCAAATGAAGAGTGTGTTTTGGTATAGCCAGGCGTTATAGCAAGTGAAGAGAATGTTCTTTGTCTGAGGTCACCAATATGGCGAACTGTAATGTGGTGTCACAACAATGTGGAGATTGAATCCTTGCTTTTATATGTATATATATATATATTGAGAATTGCAAAAATTTTTAGTCAATATTGTTTATCACGTTTGCCATGTCAAATTTTGAATGAAACCCATTATCCTTATTTTTTATTTGTCTGAATAGTATAGCTTCAAAAAGCAAAGTGCTGCATCAATAAAAAGTGGCATTGATTTTTAACATCCAAAGTTTAAATCTGTATCAAATTTTTGAATATAAATTCATCAACAAATTGGCCATATTTTATTCTGTATGCATATAAACACTGTAACAAAAAATACAAGTTAGAGAAATGAAATTTGTTAAATTATCTTTTTCTAAAATTGTAGTTATGTTAAAAAATTTAATTTCAATTGGCCTGCCAAAAAGTTCAAAACTGTACTTGTTTTTCTCCCTGACTCTGAAAATAAAAATCCGTATACATTCAATCTTCATGGCCTTCATAATTTGTATTCATGGTCACCAATTTTTATAGCTGAAAGAAGAGTGATAACCTTCATTAGAGAGGATGCGGTGTACTTTTTGTAGCAGTGGTGAATTCTCAGCAGATTTCTCATATATTTATGGCAGAGCTGATTAAGCTATTTCTTCATTTATATCGGTGATGACCCAATTTTTCTTTTTTCATGTACTTAATATATATTTAGTTAATAAAATAGTAGTTGTACTTTTCAAAGTTTTGAAAGCAAATTTCAAATTTGAAATTATTTCTTCAGGAAATTATAAATACCAGTAGGATTTTTCTAACAGTTATCTTGCTCTGCAATTGATGAAGTGAGTTCAGGCATAAGAAAAAACAAATTATTGAAAGACTTGTATTCTTCAATAACAATATCCAATAACGCTGTGTTCTTTTCAGGTATGAATTATCTGTAACTTGTTTTTAAAAAAGTTGAAATGCATAACGAATTCAAGAAATGTTGTATCAGTTAGAAATGTTGTTTTGTCAATGAACAAATGTGAAAAATGAGTCATGAAAAAATTGTATTTTCTTAAGAAAGGATAAAAGATAATATGAAGATGCTAGATTAGTGAGAAAATTGAATGAATTGAAAGTATTTGCAAAAAAAACTGTGCAGAGAAATAATCTTTTATTTACATCTATACTTATAATAAAGCTCAATGTGCGTGTGTGTTAGCGCTCTACAGGCCAGACCGTTGGACCTACAGCTACCATATTTGGTACATGTATACATTGGAGGTCGGGAATGTGCACCTCGGAGCTCTTTTTTCGAATTTTTAATTAAAATTTGAATTAATTAAAATTTAAGCAAAATTTCGACGTTTTTCCGCTATAACTTCAGAAAATATTATTGCTCAAACATGATTTTTATATCAATTTAAAGATTAAAAAATTAGCTTTCTAACGATATCAGGTATTTTAATTTATAACGTAAGGTTCCATTTTTAACGAATTTTTAACCATGTTTTCATCATGTGACTGGATAAAATAAAAGAATGCCGGAAGTTTGAAAAAAACGATCATCGTAAATCAAGTCTAAAGAAATGCAACTTATAACATGTGACTGGATAAAATAAAAGAAATATAAAATGTGATATTTTCTAAAAAAGTAAATGCAAAGTAAAAGATTCTATGATCATTTGCAATATCTAAATAATTCAATAAATCTTCTTTACGGTAAATCTGATCAAATTTAGGCAGGATATGCATTGGAATCCCGTCTTAATGCCATATTTCTATTATCATTTGCAATATCTGTATCATTAATTCAATTTTTTTTTTCATTATAAAATGTGATAGTTTCTAGAAAAGTAAATGGGAAGCTAAGGTTTCAATAAAATCTGCAAGAGCACGTCAAAGGGAAAAAATTATGTTTTATCACCATGTTGCCATCATTTTGACGGAAGTTCAAATTAAAAAAAAAAAACTATCATCGCAAATTAAATCTGAAGAAATGCAACTTTTAGCACATGACTGGATAAAATAAAATAAATATAAAATGTGATATTTTCTTTAAAAAATACAATGCTATGATGAAGGATTCTATGATCTTTTGCAATATTTAAATCATTAATTGAATCAATTATCTTTATTTATACAGGATATGCATTCAAATTCTTTTCCAATGGACAATTTGTAAAATATTATTAATAGGCATATATATTGTTTAATACTATTAATTTGATCTAAATGAAGTAAATAATTACATTTTATGTTGTTTGAGCCAAACAATGCATTTATGAATAATGAGTTTTAGATTTCTTCATACTTTGCTCTGTGAGCCATATTTTACAAAATATTTTTACAAATATTTTAAATAAAAGTTGCTACATCAATCAGTCTTCTAAATCAATCATTAAAACTGACTGATTTATAAAATTAAAGAATATTATTAGGAAAACGCGTTTTTTTAGAGCTTTCAGTCCATCATCTTAAAGAAAATATTAACTTCAGGCCAATCAATGCCCCGAGTTACTTCAAGGCTAATGAATATGTGATTTAATTGAAAACTTTAGAACCCATTACTCATGGCAAACCAACTGGTTGCCAAAGGCGGCTATTATTTAATAAAATTAGCATGAATTTTTAAATCTAAATTTATTTACTTATAATCTTAATATTTTTCAAGCACTTGGAATATAATGTAGTAGCAGTATAAACTTTTTTATGCTACTAATTGCAATGTAATTAAATAATTTAAGGTATTCAATGAAAGTCTTAATTAATAAAGTTTTTTAAGGTATTTAAAATGTACTAATGAAAGGCTTAGTTTTTAAAATTAGTCTACATGCCATTTATATGTTGCCTAATAAACATTTAATTTCTTTTAACATTGCCATTTTATTTCTAAATTAATCTCGTTCATCTTTTCTGATTGTTGTTTCAATAATTTGGGTGTCAAGTGTATTTTTGTTTTCATGCTCATACTTTTCCCTTGGTATTCAGTAATTAATGATTAAGGATTGGCAACAATTTCATTGATGAAACAAACAACCAGACAAAATATTTATTTAAGTTAAAATTATTTTATTTGGATTAGTAGTGTGCTCATTGGGTTGTTATGCCTATTTGTTTTGATGCTACATTTATCATGTTCTGGCCGTTTTACAGTTAATTAATAAGTATCAGTTCTTTCATATACCCTGAAGTGACTTTACTGCATCTATGAAAACTACTGATTTTATTACTAATGAATCATATCTTTGGAAATTCAAAACATAACCAATTAATCTTAAGCATTTGGGTTAACTATCAAAACTTTTCCAGTTGTCCACTTAAATGATATTTTTGTCAAATAATTTATTGATTAGAATTCAAGAATTTTATTAATTTACCAAATATTTCGTGGGTTTATTTCTTACATTTTTATATTTTCTTTATTTTCCTAAAAGCTTATTGAGACTACAGAGAATGGATATCTTAAAACCAAAATTAGTGTGGATTGATAGCAGGTGCTATCGACAGCTACCAGTGCGGAAGTCAGAAATTGAATGTGAAGAAAATGAAACTGTTCAACCAAGTAAGATAGTTTTGACTTTTATAACTGAATGACGATTGGGTTAATTATAATCATGATTCAGTTACAAATATTTTGTGAATAAAAAAATATTTAAAAGGGGAAGTACTGTTTAATTTAATCATTAGTGTTGCCAACCTATAATAATAGCATTCATCTTTCCATATAAAAGCTGAGGATAGTTGGAACTTTTTTTGAAGCTAAATTATGAGAATTGCTAGTTCAAGGATCTACTAATCTTGCAGCAATCTTTAATACATTTTAGTTAATTTCGCTTATATGATGTATTTTTTAATATTACCACATATAATACTTTTTATATTTATGATTTTAGATAGAAAAAAAATTAATTAATCAATACTTGTTTTATTTTGAAATTATGTAAGATTACTGAAGTGTTGTGTCAGATGGAAGATTAGTGGAAAAATTCACAGCATTTGTATTGTTAGAATTTTCTGTGAAAAAGTTGCTTGTAAGTTGAAACTTACAATTTAAGAGTTTATCTTCCCTCTCATCATACAGACTAAAGATAAATTTTACTACAAATGAGACTACCTCAGATATAAAAGCAAATGAGTAGGGGTGGTAGGGATGTACTTTCTTCTTACAGAATTGTTGGAGGTAAAAACTATCACCGTTGCTTTTTAATACTTTACTTTATAACTTGATTTGAAAAATGTTCCAACCATTTTACTTCCTTGACGATATTTTTTTTTATAACAATATATTTAGAAGTCACAGGATTTTTTACTATTTAGTTTATATTTAATTTTTAAATTTGAGCTGAATTTTTGTAGGAAAGAATGCACTCTTTCCATATACATGGATAAGCTTATAAATGAAAACATGCAATACTTTTTTTGTGCTAATTTTAAAATACTAGGCATGTGTCCTGTTTTAAAGTTGTATGAAATCATTTTTTATAGATCTTGTAATTTTGAGCTATTTTCAAATGATAAATATGTTACTTTATATATAACTCTTTTCTTTAAATATTTGAATATCTTCATACTAACAAATTTAATCTGCATTATACTTCTGTGCATAGTGGGCTTTAATAAAACTGTCTGAAAATTTCTGAAGCTTAAGATTTATGTTTATAGTTAAGAGAAGTTGTTCTAGAAACTTTTTTCTTCTCAAGATTTGCAGCCAGCTGCTTTAAAAATGAAATCAATGGCATTCTTTCTGTGGCAAAGTTTACCAGTTAAACAGAACTGAATAAGCTAAGAAAAAAGGTGAAAAATGATCCATTTGTTGCTTATCCTCAAAAGATCTGACATATGTCAAATCAGCTCTAGTATATTATTGACTGCCAAGAAATGAATTTGATCCCTGATTATTATAGATGCATTAAAACAGACATCAAATAATGGAGCTGTCAAGACCATAATTTCAAACAGAAACATTTAATAAAATTTACATTGTGGTACAGTATTAATTTTTAAGATGTAAAAATATATCTAATATACAGGACAAGTTTTTTCAAAAGATGTATTTCTGACTGCTGTTTGTTCATTTCATATTCCTTTTCTCTTTGTTGCTTCATATTACAAGGGTTTTTTTTATTGTTATTTTATTCCTTTTTTTTTTTTTTTTTTTAAATTTATGTAGTGAAACCTCAGATTCGAAGAGATGAAGACTTTGAAGATACAGATCTTGCTGTCAAGCATCAAGGAGATAAATTCTTCATTGCCATTACTATTCCAAAAGAACTTATAAAGTAAATAAATCTTTTGTATTCAATGCTAAATTGTTTTTTTTTTTCCTTCACACCTTAATTTTGCATGTGTGCTTAAAATCACAAAAATGGTTTAAACTAATCTTACAGAGTCTTCCTGTATATATTTATATACAAAATTCAAAAGAAACTCTTCTCTTTTGACAAAAAAGGTCTAGTAAAGGGTGAATTTTGAAAGATTCCCTATTTATTAAATAGTGGCATAATGAATAAATTTTTAAAGAAACAAAACTTTTAAAAATTATGATCTCTTGTAAACTACTTGTTTTTGTATATATAAAAAATAAGATTTAATCAAAAATAACAATTTTATCATTTTGTGTGAGTAAAATTGATTTATCTATGCTCTTTTTTATATATAATAATAATAAGCATGGCTCAAAGACATCCCCCATCCTTGCTAAAGATCTAATGCACTAAATATCATGAATAGTTATTTTAAATCTCAAAGTAGTTCTTTTAAAATGTATATTTAAATTTAAGAGAAATATGTATTTTGGCACTCTACAAGTTAGATCATTTGATTTAGAGCTATCAGGTTGAAATATGAATTCTTTGGAAGCATTGTTAAGGGGATTTATAATATTGCTTTCCAGCATAGTGAGTCTCCTTGTAAGGAAAACAATTTCATAGATAGCTTTGATGGATGCTGAATTAATTATCCCTGGCTGGCAACAAAATTGAAGGGTTAAAAATCTAAAGAAATTTTGAGATAGGTCCCTCAGGTTGAAAATTATGACTATATTTCTGGAATCTTCTTTGACATATTACCGAAACTATAAAATTCCGGGTATTGAGTCAAGTTCTGATTAGCCAATTTGTATTGAGTTAATCAGGAATAGCTGAGATGAGAAAGAGTAGTTAAGGGTGCTATGTAGATGCAATATTTACTACCAATTTTCTTCTTGTATGCTACTATTGAAATGCTGTTCTTTTGTTCACTATTGTGTTCTATATTGCTATATTTTGTTGTCTCTGCCGTTGTATTCAGTAATATTATTCTTTGTCAGTGGACCTGTTGCACTGTATATCTATTACACTGAGCTTGTTGACTTTCAGATTTTGTATTTTCTATAACTTTTCTATGTTAAAAACTTTGTCTGCAATGACTTTAAAATCAATAAAGTAGTATTAAAATTTATTACTAACTGTAAGCAAAAATACCTTCAGGTAATTTATCAGAAGCAACCTAGTTTTATTTGAAAAATTAAGAATAGTTATTGATTAAATGTTTACATTCATTCTTAAAAATTTGAAATTCTTTTCTGAAGGATATAAAAACATCACAGACATTCATAAAAAGATTATTCAATGAATTATGATTGTTATTACAATTGTGATCAAAGAAATAACTGCAAATATTTTAAATCAAGTATTATCTCTTGTCTAGTAGGTAAATATTGAATCTTTGAAAAATGTAGTTAACTTTAAATTCAATTGCAGGTAGAATTTTGTGTGTTATTGTGTGATAAAATATTTCTACTTATCTAAAGAAATTCTTAAAAAACTTTTTTTTAAAGAATGTTATTCATTTTGACATCCAAGTGGATTGAAAAATTATTTTTTGCCTTTCATTTAGATGTGGTAAAAAGAAAGAAACATATATTACCAAAATAATATTAAACTAAAACATTAATCAATACTTTGTAAATCATTAAAATTCTATGCGAGTGTTTATGTTCATGTGTGTGAAGAATAAATATATGTTATATTTTGCACCCAAAAATTTAATATTAAATACATTATCTAATATTGTTTGAATTTCTTTCTTTAATACTTATTACAATTACGATAGATCAGTCTTATGAAATTTGAATCTTTTGCAAGAAATATTGAACTAATAAACAAACACAGATAGCTTTTTAATTGATATAAAATATGGAATTCATCAATTATTAATTACAAAGAGAAATACTTTAATTTGTGTGTTTATAAAATTAAATAATTATAATCCTATAAATTATTTATTAGATAACAAAATATTATTCTGTCATTTCTTATCTTTTGAAGTTAATATTTTATCAGTCAAGGAGTCAAAATCCTATCTTGCCACAAGGATTGTGACTTTCTGCCAGATTTAAAAGTAAGAACTATTAATAAAATTTCATTATAGTAGAAAAGCCCTTTTTATAATTAACAAAAAATTTGTATATGTTCCTTTGTTACAAGAATGTGGAAATAATATTTCATTCAAGAAATGCTTGATCAGTGACATTCAACAGCAAAGAAAAAACTATTAATGTTTTGAAGTTTGTAAATGTGCACTCAAATATATTAATTAGGGGCAGTTCAGAAAACTTGACAAAAAAATTGTTAAAAAGTGAACTGAAATTTTGCATTCCCATATAGTGTCTTGTTCATTGATTTATTTTTAAAAACCTTTAAGCTCTACTTCTAAAAAAGTATATTATATGCTAAAGCAACATTTTTTTAAAAATATAAATATATATGGAGAAAGTTTAGTATACTTTTTAATTCTGGTGGTCAAAATTTTGTTAGACCATAGTTTTTAAATAAACAGACGTATATCAATGAGATTTGGTTTTCTAAAACATGATGTAATTTGGAAATTTTATGAATAAAACAGGTTGTGCCGTTGAAAATTTTCAAGTTTGTTATTATTTCGTTTTATGGATGACATCTTATAAATTTTTTTTAATTCAAAAATTTTGAATTCCGTTCAAATGATATATATTTTTTATTTTTGTAAGATGAACATTACTGGAATAAAGCTGTGTGACTTCTTTTATTCCCTGCCATTATATAGAATTTGAATTATTTTATAGCTCTTCAGAAGCTTTAAACTTGAAAGCTAAGTTTAAGAAAGGCTAAATTAAAATTGTCTTAATAATTACAGAGCCATATATATTGTTTTAATAATTATCTATTTATAGGTTTATCATAGGTTCACAATTTGCTACAAAAAAGCAAATAGAAGAAAGTACCTCTTCAAATCTGAGCATTCCAGATCGAAAAGAAATAAAGGATGCTGATGAAGCTGATATAAGTAAACTTGTTTTTATTGAGATGAATAATTTTGATAGTTCATAAATGTTTATATACATATACTTTTATTGTGCAATGGCATATTAATAATGCATAATGCTGCTTGATCTTAGTTTCAAAGTTTGTTTGTCTGTTTTTTAATTTCTTGTTTATAAACAAAAGCTATATTATTTTTGGATATGCTGTTTTCACAATTTTAATATTATTAATATAAGGTAATACTAATATTTATTGAAAAAATAAATTTCTTAGAACTGATTTTATTTTACTGCAACATAACAAAAATAAAGACTGATTCTTAATTCATCATTTCTAAACTCTTATTGCATCCTGAATTTTTATTTTTTACAATATCTGCATAATCAGTTTGTTAAATACAATTCCCTATTATTTCTAATAATTGTTTTATTCAGGAATTGAAACTTAGAATGTGGGAAAAAAAAATTTAAGAACCAATTGAATATATTTTAACTGCTGTATTATTCCAAATAAAAATGAAAAGATTTTTTTTACCTTAATTGTTATTCAAAGAAAATGATGAAACAAAATAATGGGTACTTCATTATATTTGTATTTCATGGGGATTTTTGTACAGAACACAATGTAAATGATATGTAATGTAAAATGTTTGATTTAAGAAAAAAAATTTATTGGCTTTATTCTATTTAATTTTTAAAATAGAATTTTGTTTTCAAATTTTTTATTTTATTTTCCCCTCAAGCTATATAAATTTACCTTCATGATACTTTTCTTTCATTATTAATAAAAATGTATTTGTTTGCACATAATTATTTAATTGTCTTTAATCATGCAGAAAGACTTCTGCATATATTCAGTAACTATATTTCTTAATCTATTTCCTGAGCATTTATATGGTGTTTCTGCAATTGAAAAAAAATGCCTGTGATTGTAAATTTATGCATTTCATGTACTTATGCAAATTTCAACTTCTTAAACTGTCTATTACTTTTAGAAAAACTTTGTTTTGAAAAGTAATTTTATCGTCAATAATAAACTTCTCATTAATGAAAAGATTTTAAAATTTTAAATAGATTAAATTGTTTACTAAAGATGACAGCTCTAATTTTCAGAAATTTTAGAATAAAAAGTATTTTCAAGTGCCTGACTGTTTCAAAATATAATTGCATATTATCAATTAACAGCTGTCATGTAACAGCATGAATTTTTAATAAAAATCCATTAAGTAATATTGGACTTAATAAATGTTTTTTTTTTCCTTTAAAGCATTCTAGATATTTTCCTTCTAAACTTTCTTATTTTAGTAATATAAAATAATAAATGACAAAAGAATCAAAATTGATAGTAATTTATTTAGAACAAAATGCTGTATAATTAAATTAATTTAGCCAAAGAACCTACTTTAGAATTTTTATATTGTTGCTTGATATCTGTTTAATGATTAAATATTCGAAATTAAAATATTTTTTTAGCAATTACTGCAAAGTCTGGGAGTGATGTTGTCAGAGCATACCACCGAATTGAAAACTTAATCGAAGATGTGCGTTGGAGAGTTATGGAGTATACACATTTCATTTCTATTCCCATGAATGATGAAAATATTGTAGAAAAGTATTTGAAATTCAAAGATGATGTTTTGAGAACATGTAGAGGGGTATGTCTGCCACATTTTTTAAATATAAAAATAAGAATTGAAACAGTTTGTGATGTTTATTTATATTACTATCTGTCAATAATTGATACATTTTTGTATTAGATCTACAACAAACTATGCAATTTTTCAAAATTTCTTTATATCAGTTGTAGACTTATAAGCTAAGAATTTTTACTTGAAGATATAAGTGCTTTTAAATAGTAATATATATACCTTTTGGTTCCTGAGCAATATGTGTGTGTGTAATATCTCTAAATCTAAATTAAATCCTAATTAATTTTCTAATTTTTATCTTAATTTAACCCATATTAATTCTAAAATGTTATCTTATTTCCTGATTCAATTCCCCCATTTTTATTTAGTTAATGTTACACAAGATCTGTTAAACTTCTTCAATCAACACTTCTATATAATAACGTGAAATTTAAAAATTCAAAAGTGTCTTCTCTCTTTGATCATGAAACTGCTTTAAAAATATACTTTTGAATTATATATGTAATTAAAACTATAGATAATGAATTGATGTTGAGAATTGATATAAAAATTTGGAGTTGGTAACTTTTATTTGAACTACGTGGATATATTAAAATATTAGCAGACACTTAAATTTATATTTATAAAAATGCATTAGTGATAGGTTTCATTAAACAGTTAAATTTTGAGATTTCAATTTTTGAAAAAGAAAATCATACAAATTGTGTTTCAACTAATTTAATTCAAACTTAAAGAAAACATTTTATGGAAATAAAAGTTGTATTACTGAAATTATGGCAGTAAAACAATGAAAAATTCTATTTGGGTTAAGAAGTTAGGACAAAAAAGGATTTTAAAATTTTATCTGAATTTCAATCCCTTTGGAAGAGGACATAAAAACTTTTTAATAGTATATCTTATAAGTGCTAAAAAGCATGCTTCTTAAAGCAATTCTTTTCAATCCTTCTGGAGATGTGGAATTGTATAAGGTTTAGATAAATGTAGATATATTTTATTTGATATGTAGATAGATTATTATGTGTCAAAAGCATTAGTGTAAAGTGATTTTATTTTATCTTTAATTTATTGTACCCATTTAAATTGTCTATATATTTAAATGCATTCTTTATTTTTTTCCTTGTGTAAAACAAATTGCTGTAATGTAAACTTGTTATGTTGACAATACTGTTTAGCATTTGTTATTATATTAAAAAAAAAAAACTTTGGTAAAATCCTATTTTAGCCCACCTCTGGCGACTTTTTCAAAATCTCGCTAATTTTTCAAAATTTTGCTAAATCGAAAGTATATGATTAGTGGGTGGGTATTAGACTTCGCAGCGATCGGACGTACAAAATAAGCGCTTCGTAGGGTTGCCGCTTTTCTCTTCGGATGTTGTCAGGGTTGCCATTTTGGAATCATTATCGCTGATTATTTGGCGAGATTTTGAAAAAGTCGCCAAAGGTGGGCTAAAATAAGATCGACCCAAAACTTTTTTATGAGTGAAAATTGAATCTTTATTTTGTAACTTACTAGCCGCCTTTGGCGACCAGCTGGTTCGCCATGTGTAAAGCATTCTAAAATTTTCAATCAAATCACATATTCATTAGCCTTGAAGTAATTCCGGCATTGATTGGCCTGACATTAATATTTTCTTTAAGATGATGGACGGAAAGTTCTAAAAGTACACCTTTTCCTAATAATATTCTTTAATTTTATAAATCAGTCAGTTTTAACTATCGGTTATGCTTCCAAAATATTAAAAATGTTTTTTTCAGTGATGTTGCCAAAATATTAAATATGTTTTTTTAAAGAAAGCGAGAAAGGGAAAAAAAGTATTGAATTAATGATACAGATATTGCAAACGATTACATAAATATGCTATTGAGTCGGGATTTCAATGCATATCCTGTCTAAATTAAATCAGGTTTACCGTTAATAAAGAAGATTTATTGAGTTAATGATATAGATATTGCAAACGACCATAGAATCCTTTGCCTTGCATTTTTTTAAAGAAAATATCACATTTTATATTTATTTTATTTTATCCAGTCATGTTATAAAAGTTCATTTCTTCAGATTTAATTTGCAAAGATAGTTTTTTTTTTATTTGAACTTCCCTCAAAATGATGGCAACACTTTGACGTGCTCTTGCAAATTCTATAAAAACCTTAGCTTTGCATTTATTTTTTTTAGAAACTATCACATTTTATAATGAAAAAAAAATATTGAATTAATGATACAGATATTGCAAACGATAATAGAAACATGCCATTAAGTCGGGATTTCAATGTATATCCTGTCTAAATTCGATCAGGTTTACCGTAAAGAAGATTTATTGAATTAATTATTTAGATATTGCAAACGATCATAGAATCCTTTGCTTTGCATTTATCTTTTTAGAAAATATCACATTTTATATTTATTTTATTTTATCCAGTCACGTTCTAAAAGTTGCATTTCTTCAGATTTAATTTGTGATGATAGTTTTTTTTTATTCGAACATTCCGGCATTTATGGTTAAAATATTTCTTTAAAAATTCGTTAAAAATGGAAGCTTACGTTATAAATTTGAAAAACTGATACCGTTTGAAAGCTAATTTTTTTATCTTTAAATTGATATAAAAATCATGTTTGTGCAATAATATTTTCTGAAGTTATAGCGGAAAAACGTCGAAATTTCGCTTAAATTTTAATTAATTCAAATTCTAATTAAAAATTCGAAAAAAGAGCTCTGAGGTGCACATTCCCGACTTCCAAGGTATACATGTACCAAATTTGGTAGCTGTAGGTCCAGCGGTCTGACCTGTAGAGCGCCACACACACACATTGAGCTTTATTATAAGTATAGATATAGATAAATAATTAGTTATTAAATAAAAATGTAAGCCATGCAAGTATTTATAATTATATCTGTGCAGTGTAAAACTGTATATGCTACCTAACAACAAAATCTTTTTAATAAAAATTTATATAAAGATAATAAGTTGTAAATAAAAAAAATTGAACATTAGAATGTTCTTAATTCTATCGACCAAAATTTGTCCAAATTATTTTGATCATTGTGTAAAACATAAATTTATGAAATTATTAATATTTTTCAAAAACCCATCATCATTAAGTACAACTTTTTAAATATCATTTTCACCTCCTCTTTCCGACAATTATTATACTATCTGAAATAATAGAACAGCATTTTTTTTATTGGATGTATTTTTCAGTCCACGAATTTGATCAAGTAAAAAAATACTTATATTCTTTTTTGACGAATATAAATTTTTTTGTAATTCAGTCTGTGTATTTATATTAAAATTTTATCATATATTTCTTTCTGCTAAGTACATCTATAAATGGAAGTACAAGGATTTCACTCAAATTGAAAAAAGAAATGTTTCATCAAATTTGAAATATTTTGAAATGTGTTTTTGACACAATTGACAACCTTCAATGGCTCATTCCACTGTCCTTTTTAATTTATTTAGCTTATCAATGTAAATTTTTCCTCTCAAATTAATAAACTTTTATTAAAAAAAAAAAACTGATGCTCCAACTTCCTCTCTCCAGTCCCAATCCTGCAATTTTTAGATGAAAATTTAAATATCTGTTTTCTTGAACCAACTCAGCAACTTAAGGTAATAAAATGGCTATTATGTATTTTTTTCATTGTGTTGACCTAACAGTTTTACTGGACTTTTATTTTTATCTGGAGAGTTACACCAATATTCCCACAGAAAATGGTTGTTCATAAAGCAGAATTGTTGATCTCTAATCTTTTTGTCACTGTAGTGTGAAAGGAGGGATTAGTAGGATTACTCTACAAGTTAAGAATTTTCAACCTATGCAGCAGCTGGAAATAATGTTATTATGCCTTAGATGCAGAATTGAAAATGGTCTTTGAACTGTTGTGAAAGTCATTATTCTTAAATTGTAGCTCATGTAAGAAAGTATGGAACAATGCCAATTAATGAATGACATTCTGCATATTGTATTAAAGAGTCTGGCTGATCTTAGTATATAGTCTAATTCTTGATGAACTTTCAAACTGTCATTGAAACAAGGCAAATGAATTAGCACTTTTTGTTTTGGAATGAAAATAAAGAAGGTTGAAATTAAATATATGACTTCGAATATAAGGGACCATTCTATAGCTGATGATATTGTATGAGTATCATGTTCTGCAGAATAATTGGATTTGAGATTCTGTTTCCATGAATAGTTCATTTGTATATTGGGAATTTTTTTACTCATCGAAGGACGAAATTCAAAAAGAATTTTCAACTTTGTTAATAAATGTGAGTAGCTGCATGAGATTTTAAACCCTCAATGTGAATTATTTACACAAAAGTTTGTTAGTGAGAAGAAAAGATTATATTTCAGCTATTTAGAGAATGAGAAACTTCCTTTTTGAAGAACCAGGCATTTAGAGAATACAGCTACTGTTGAATCAGAAATCGAAATGATTAGCAATTTGATATTATGAGTCGAAAAGGTCAATTTTGTAATACCTAAATCAAGCAATGATGATCCTTTATGTCTACCATATTATTAATACTGATTGACCCAATTATTCAACAGAATTTAACGATGTTCATTGGTTGTTTGAAAAATTTCAGTGTCATAAATATTGATATTCTTAGATGTTTAAAAAACTTTTAAAAGCATTTTGTTAGTCCAAAATAAGGTGTTGACAAGTTGCCCCAGCAGACCTCATTCTGTCGCAAGTGATTGACCATGTGGAGTCCAACAGAATAAATAAATAAAATGAATTTCAGATTGATCACTTTGATTATTGATTTAATGTCTCATTAATAAATAACAATTATGTACAAAAATAAGTTTTCCCTTTCATACATTTTATTAATAATGTGATGGTATTTTTATTGTAATGCTTTATGTTACAAGATATATTTCGTTTGATTGCCTGGCACATAAGCAAATAAAGCTGATGGTTTTTCAATGTGGAAACAGGAAACATACAACTGTCCATGAGAGAAGCATGGATTTTTGAGATTGATGCATCAAACACTCAAAGACTGACTCTATGATTTATTTATAGCTGTAGTGAAAGCAAGGTGCACTGGAAATTGCAATCATTTAAATTCAAATGGTAGATCAATTGGGATGCAAGAACAAAATTGAAGAGGCTATTTTCAAACAGCAGAAATCCGAGAACAATCCAATTGAAAAGATGAAATGCAACAGAGGCAAATAGTGTTGGAAATTTAAACTTTAACAGTGTAGTTTAAAATATAAATAAAGATTTCTTTATTTGTCTTTAACTCTTACAATTTCTTCTTCATTCTGTCAGGCACTGGCCAAAATTAAAGTTAATTTTCATGAAATTAACATTTTGTTTTAGTTAAATTAGAAAGTCAGAACCCTCTTAATAGTTTGTGTGAGATTATTTTCTAGTGTTAGTGGGATGGCTAACAGAAAACTACTTGCTGCATTGTGACCTTGAAACTTCAGTAATACGTGCATTTGTATGAAGAGCCTGGGTGATCACCCTATAATATCCAATTCTGAAAAAGTTTTTAGTAAGTAGCATAACAAACATGAAATTACCCTAATAACGTAGTGCAGAATAGTTAGAAATTTTAGATACAAATAATTAACGAGAAAAAAAGGCATTAAATAAAAGATAATCAAAGAAAATATTTTTAAAAATAAGAGAAAGTAGCTTAGTTAATTAATAGAGATAAATTTTATGTAAATAATTGGGACAATAAAAATATGTGTTAGTTAATAATGTTTTTTTGGGGGGAAAGGACTTAGGAAGTGTTAGTAAAATGTTTGGTCAACAATTTGGTGTTTCATCAAACAATCCAATAGAGCTGGGTATGGGTGTAAGGGTCCTAAAAGCAGGTGGAAGCATAGTCATTCTTTGTTTACAATGGAGTACTGAAGAGGATGGAATCAAAGACCAGTATGGAGAACTTGCTTTAGGGGTTGCTTTCTTGGTCAAGTTTGTTTAAGAGGTCTTTGATATTTGGTATGACTTGCATTATAATTTTTAGATGTTTTGCAAGTTTGAAAATGCCTGAAACGTTTTGGTTACCTTGAAACCCACAAGAATTGTAAATTTTAACTTTAACTGAGGAGCATAATTAATTTCATTCTTGCTTTTTTTCATAAGCAGTTAGTGATACTAAACAGGAAAATAGTTATACAATTAAAAATTAATAATAAAATTATTTTATTTAAATTTTATATTGGCATTTCTGTATCAAAAGTATACAAATTTATGATCTTTTGATTTTCAAAAAAAAAAAAAAAATCTTTTAGATGTTGAATTTTTTGGTTCAATGACTGTAGCTCACATGCTAATATTAATACAGAACCCTGTAATAATATTAGCATGTGTGCTACTGATCTTTCGATTCATTTGCAGTTGCATATTATTAAAAATTTAATAATCCTTTCAGTCATTCTTTTAATAAAATTAAACCCTCATTTATTAATTTTTTAAAAATACATGAGTACATGTTATAATTTAGATTCTGCATTATATTGAAACTTATATAACATGTTATTTTTAATTAAGAAATTATTGTTCAGGAATATCATATTGTTTTTAAATGTTTATTTGCTTTAATAAAATATTTAGCATCATTGAAAGTCTTTAAAAGCTGCTTTTTCCTAATGGTCCATATATAAGGGCTTAAAAGTAGTTTTTTTGTCAATGAGCTAATTTTTTTTCATTCTGATGAAAAAAAAATTTCTTCTCATTTTAGAACTTAGTTAAGCCTATGAACCCTGTTTGACAGTGATCTGACTCAGGTGCTTTAGGACAATTAAAGGTTGTATTTCTCAGTTAGCGCTAATTTAAAATCATTTAACTACCCCAAAGTGCCCAATGGGGCGATTAGGGCTCATAGAGCATTACTGCATTTTCTTTGTGGTGTTGGATCTTTCAATGAAATCAGGAGTCTGGAAAGAGGTTTTATCTTAGTTTAGAGAAATGTTGATTGTATAGAGAAAATTAGTCTCTTTTATTTATTCAACTTCTCCTTAACCTTCTTTTAATTGTTTAGATAGGGAGAAAAGCCCTTTTGCTTATAATTTTATATATTTTTGTAGAACCATATAAATTAACATAACAATAGTTTCATTTTGTATTGTGTTATTTTTCTATGCATTATTATGTTTACAAAGAATTTGTTAGTTATGCTTCAATATTACTTAGTTAATCAACATTAATGAATTAGTAATTATTCATTAATAATGAATTATTTTTACTAATAATAATTTAGATGCAAACTTTGTAGCAATATGCCAGCACATGTATAATAAAATCACTATAGACTTTTAAAAGTGAAAGCACTCAAGGGTTACAAAAATAAAACAAAATGTGTATGGTGTTCCAGAGATGTTTGTCATTCATTCATTCATTTGGTACTCTTGTCAAAACAAACATCAATTGTAGGCAGTAAAATTTATCTCACCCCCCCCCCCCCCCCTGCATCATATTTGAAATTTTCAAAATGAAGAATTGTAATCATTGAAAAAATTTGAGCTGAAGAACTTGAACTATCTCCATGATTTAAGTCTCTGAAAAACAGGTTTTTTGAATTACATCTGTCTAAATGTGAAAGTGGTAACTTAGAGTCAAGCATCTCTAATTTTGATGCTGGAGACAATTTTTTTTATAATGTATACTGTGCTACAATTTATAAAATGAGTACAAGAATAAAAGGATACATATTATTAAAAGATTTATCCTTCAGAAAAGAAATAATTGATGAAGTTATATGAACATGAAACTTTTCAAACATGATTGTCATTAACTTGTTTTGAAAATGTTGGATTGTGTAATGAATTGATCTTCAATAAATTATGCATCAGTTGCTTTCCAATAAGAAATGATTTGGAAGAAAATAAGTAGGTGTGGAGGAAAAAAACATGTACTAGGCTGTAATTTTAACAGAAAAGATAAAAAGATGAAGAGGCAATACTCATGGAATATATCGATTTCTTGATTAAATCATCTTTACTCATTTGCTGGAATTTCAGAGATGCTTTTCAAGTCAGGAAAATGAGATTGGATAAGGATTGTTTGAATTTTAATGTGAAAACAATAAAATTTATGAAACTGTTGATGGTTTGAATATTAATTTCACTTTTCTCATAAACAAGCATGTGTTGAAAAAAGATTCTGCATTAGTAATTTCAAAATGAAAAATGTTGTATGTTCATGATGTCACTATGTAAAACAGTCCACTGGTATTCTCTCAATAAGTATTATTAAATAATTGCAAATATTAACATCAAACCAATCAAAATAACCTTATTTTGAGAGTAAAAGATGACTAGAAAATAGATGTCAATAACACACAAAAAAAGTAAGAATCTGATTTCTACATCTCATTATAGAAAAAGTAACTTTTCCTAGCAAAAGAAATTGCTAAAAATTAATATTCAGTTTATATACTACTAGTTCAAAGAGGGAAAGAAATTTTTCTAGTGACAAACTAAATGAGTTGAAAAAAATATTTATAAATAAAATTGAAAAATCTGGAAACACTTCTGTAAAAACACTTTTATCCATGTACTTAAAATTAGCATGCTTGTATTCTAAATTTATTTAGTTAGGTTTTTAAGCCTTTCTTCAAAGTGTTGAAATGTTTAATAATGTAGCAATATAACTTTTTTTCATTAATATTATTAACTTTCATGTGATTAAATAATTTAAAGTATGAAAATAAAAGTATTTTTTTCGTATGAAAAAAACATTTAAAATAACTTAGTTTCAATAAGCGGATGAAATATATCTAACAATTATTGGCAGTATTTGATGTTCATATTTCTAAATATCTGGATACATAGTTTATACCAAATTAATTTATTTCATTTAACACACAGTTCTATAATCAAAAATGATCTTTTTTTTTTTTTTTTTTGCATTCTAAAAAATGTTAAAAGCCACTTACTTTTTTAAATGAATATTTGTGCATGCCCTCTGCTTGATTCAAAAGAAAAAAACCTATGTTTATTATAGTTATTACTTCAATAAATGAACTGTTCTTTATTGTTTTAAACTTTGATTAAAAGATCAATCACTGAATATTCATATATCCACAATTTTTAATCATGTTTTGTATAAAAAGCATTTGGAATGTTTTTAATTTGATTGTTCAAAAACATTTTTTATTTAAAACTAAATCAATTTTAAGTATAAATTGAATTTTTCTTTTAGTCTGCAGGTATATCAGAACAAATATTCATATCTCCTGCTGAACTCCATCTAACTATTGTCATGCTTACGTTATTAACTAAACGAGAAAAAGAAGAAGCTGCAGCAATATTGCAGAAAACAAAGACTGAAATATTGTGAGTAAACTTTTTGTATTTTCAGTGTCAAGCATGTGTTATACTTGACATACTGCTGTGTGGATAATAATAATGCCTGTTTTGTTATTTTGTAAAAAGAAGTAAAAGGATTAACATTTGAAGGATTGCATGATTCTTAAAAGTTTTTAAAAATATATAAAATATGCCTTTATTGAGGAGATGGAAAATAGTTTGCATTGAGAAATCCACAAAGGGCAAAAGAGTGTTTATATTATCATTTTTTTATCACTGTCATTTGATTTTAAATGGAACAAGCAGGATTTCCACCATAACTCCCAAGAATAGTTCTATCATCTATATGTAACTGCATTATAACATTCATTATGTTACATTATTATCATTCATTTTATTAATATTATTCATCTTTACATTACAGTTCTTGAATGAACAACAGAAATTGTATTTGTAATGTGTGGAAAATTATTATTCATATACTTTTTGTTAAGAAATTTCTTACTTATATCAAGAAAAGTTCCCATTGTAAGAACTTTTTACATAAAAATTGTTAGAATATTCTCCTTTTTAGCACCAAAGCATTCTTACTTAATTTCATTTAACATCGCTCCATGCATTAAGAGCTTTTTATTTAAATGTCTAGCTTATCTTAATATGTGTAATCTTGTTGAAGAAATATTCAATACATCTTTGCGAATGATTTTTCATATTCAGTTTTTTAAATGTATTTATAAAAAAAAAAAAAGACAATCTCTTATCAGATATAGGAGCCATATTAAAATTGGAGCTAATTTACAAGAACTGCTTAGTTCTACTGAAAATTAGATATGAGAAAAGTTTTATACATCATGGTTATGTTTCATCAATAAATTGTAACATTTTTTATTTATTAAATTATTATTTGCTTATATGCAAAAAGAATTTTTAATATTAATAAATGTGAGCAGTTCTAGCATACTGTCAATAGTTCATTTAGAATTAGAAAAAAAGTATGAAATATTGATCTCTTTGGTGTATTATTTGTTAAAAAATTTGTCAGTAAAAAATATATATATATCATATAAAACTTATATGTATACAACCAAAGTGCTAAAGAATGCAGTTACGACTAAATCAGTTGGCAAAATAGGGATTGCCTTCATATTATGTATTGAAAATAGTGCAGAAATTAATTTTCCTACTAAAGAATCTAAATTGTTTTAAAGTACACCAGTGATCTGATTTTACATATCAAATTACAGATTTCTCTGACATTCATCAAAATGAACCCATCAAAGAAATTGTTCAATTTTCAATGCAGGAAACAATTTTTTAAAAAAAGGTGGGTTGAAGTACACACACCATTTAAAAATTTTCAACTTTATAAAAAATGGTATTCTTTAAGATTTAACAATTGAATCTTGACTGTTAAGAATGTATATATCTTCATTCTTAGGGTTTTGCTTAAATTCTCTCTGAGCTATACTCTTCACAGGAGTAGAAGACATTTAGATCAAAAGAAAATAGTCAACCAAGGCCATTCTTGTTATAGAAAAAAGATTTTTATTTTCATACTTGTGAACAAGTGACTTTGTGAAAAGATGTAATTTTATAACCTTTATAATGATGTGGCTTGCAGTTCTTAGAATTTGAGGAATTTAAGGTATCCTGAAATCAAATAAGTTTTTGTCACAATAGTTAGAAGGTCAAAGGTCTTGTCAGAAATAATTTTCTTTTAAAGTGTCTTGAAAAACGACCAAACCATAGATGAATTGCTTTTTTTTAATTAAAAAAAAACTGAAGTTGAAAACCTTATAGAACCTTATGCTGTAAAATATCTGAATTTAGATAGATTGGAAAAAGGAGTGAAATTGAAAATTTTCAAAATACAAATAAACTTAACTGATATGTAAAAACAAAAAAAAAAAAAAAGTCAACTCTACATATGTTTAAAGCAAGGCTTACAATATCTAAATTTGAAAAAAGGATGATAAATGCATTAGAGATGAAATAAATAATTTTGAATCAAAAAGAATGAAAATTAAAGAGACTGCTTCTCCATTTTAGAAATTTAAGAACAAACTAATTGAAAATGTAGCAAAGAATAGAGGTTTTTAGTACTATTGAAGAATCAAATATAATGGAAGTATTTGCTGAGTAATTTAAAATGTAAGTTTAAAATATTTTAACAGCACACTATTTCGAATTTCTTTTTTTAATATAATTAAAAGTTTTGTCATTTTACTTTTTCCTTTTCGTTTTGTCAAATGCTGATCTAAAGTAAACGATAATCTTGTAGAATCAACATATTTTCTTTTTAAAGTGTTTTGTTTCAATGTAAGTGTGAATGAGTTGTGGATATTGGCTTTCTAATATTAGCTGTAAATTGCCTGATGATAATGGCATTTACATTATTGAAAATCACTTTGGACAATAAATACTGCCTGAGAAAAGCATATCAAATGTCCTTAACTTTTTCATTTAACTAGATAGAATTAGTTACTAAGGTAGTAATATTATCTTTAGTGGAGATTTATTTAGTGAAGATTATCTTATACTAATAGTGAAGATTTTTGATTTAACATTTACAACTTTAAGTTTTTTTAAAAAATTGTTTGTTCTTCCTATTCTGAGAAGTTCTTGAAAAGACCTTTTCTAATCCCCTCCTCTCCCACTTCCTCAAATAAGAATGAGAATCCAGATATATGTTCAATTGCATATATGATTTTTTATCAAAATACTATAACACTATTGTTAATGAAATATCTGCTGTAATGTTTAATTTGCTATAAAAATGCATTTTTTTCTAGTTTTTGCATTTAATTTACTAATAATAACAAATCAGATACAATTTACTTTATTATACAATTATAAATTCTATTAACTTTTATCTACAGACAGTTACTAGATGGAAAGCCTTTACAAATAGAAATAAAAGGAGTAGAATATATGAATGATGAACCAGAAGAAGTTAGAATTCTGTATGGTAAAGTCCAAGAAAAAGAAAATAATAACTGGTAAGGATATAAAATTCTTTTCTGTACACCTGCTGATATACCTTTTATATACAATATATTTATTATATGTATTTTATATACAGTAGATGTCATATTTTGTTTTTGTTGAATTGCACTTTATTGCTTTGTACTTAACCATATCCTCTAACTAATGGATACTATTTTATTAATCATTATTATTTTATTTTTAATTCTCATTCATTATATTGTTTATAACATTATTATACCTGAAAATTTTAAATTGTAAAAAGTTTTAATGAGTAAAGTTTCCCATATGTTTATGACAACAGTTTCAAAACTAAGGTTTATTATGAAAATTCATGAAAAATATATTTTAAAAATGAAAATATATTATTACAAGAATGGGTAAAATACATATAATAGTTTACAGGGTTTTAAGAAACTTGATTATGTTCTATCAAAATAAATGAAATTTGATATAAATGCAACAATAATAGAGTTTATTCACCATTAACAACTTAAAAACATTAATATTTTAAATTTTTAGTAAAGAAAACAAAATTAAAATTTCTTTACTATTACTTTGAGTCTGAAACTTTTCATTTTTTTGTCCTAATGTTTTTGTATGTTTTATTGCAATTTAAATTAAATTATGAATCTGTCATATTTCATTCGAACAAAATTGTGAATTTCATGTTTTTGAATTACATGTGTTTAATGATTCAGTTTTAGTTTATATGTGCTGCATTTATAAATATATAATTTTTTAATATGATTTTCAAACTTTGAAGTTTACAGATTATAGCTAACAAATTAGCTGATACTTTTTCTATGAGCCCTCTTGGCAGAAAAGAAGCATCAGATGATCCTAACAATGTGAAACTTCATGTTACTCTTATGAGAGGTAGACCTGGGGCTAAAGGCTATAGAGAACCTTTTGATGCCTCTCAAATATTAGAAGTAAGAAATATATTCTTTTAGAAACTTTATATATATATATATAATGTTTTGCTCATCTGTTCTTTATTTAGATATTAAAATAAATCTTTAGAACTATACTGTATCATTCTGAACAAATGTGTACATTTCACTTATGCTTATATGCTCAAAGTGTAAGATATTTTTCATACTTTAAAATATTGATGTTGATATGTTTCAGAAAGAATTGTAAGTTGAATGGTTATTAATTCAGATGAGACAAATAAAAATTTATCTACTGTAGGAAATTTGAAATATTACCTATAATCAAACAAAAAAAAGTCAATTTTCTATTACTATAACACCTATTCATTAGCTCTCTCACAAAGCACAGAGGTGCTACATAAAAAATTGACTCAATTGGCAGCCAGATTTAGCAGTTTCTACACAATCAGAAAATAACAGCAATCTTGTGTCACTTTCACTCAGCGAAAGCACAGCAGCTCCATTGACTAACAACTGCAGTTTGATTTTTATGTACTCTCGGTAGAGTTTCGAATTTTCTCTAGAGGAGTAGAAATTTTGCAAGTCCAAACTATCAAAAGTATTGGCGAATTCTGCATCCAAAGTGCTGAAATATTACCAGATTTTGGCTGCAAGTTGCCAAAATATTTTGTAATTATAGACTGCATAATTATATATATGTTATGGTAAATTTGAATTGTTTGGTTATTATGTATAATCGTTAGTTTAATTGCATTTGCTGTTATGTATATGTTTCAATTAGTAATGAGATTTCTTCACAATGATCATTTTTTCATATGTATTGCATATAGTTATACCATGACTGTCAGTGACTATTTTTGTTCCATTATTATCTAGTAATTTATCCGTTTTAGAAATTAATTTTCCTAACATTTAAGCTATTATTCAACATAATTGGATCCTGGAGTGTTAAAGACCAATAAACATTCTTAAAAATTAGAGATTTTCAAATAATTAAGAGGTTTGACTATATTATATGCCTAGAATAAAACCTAATTCTTTTATAATAAATTTAAAAAAAACCTCTAAAATTAAATGTTTATGTCATTTTATATTTCCGTTTATATAGTAAGTAGAATAATTATTTTGAACAAGTCCATTAACATATTTTTTTGTAGACAATAATAAAATGAAAATATATAAAATTTATATTTCTTTAACCATGATAGAAATAGAATAATGATAAATAATTACAATATGAAAATTCAAATTGTAATTTAATTTTATGCTAACATGATTTCTTTTATTAGAATTTCAAGGTATATAAGCTTTTTTAAGGTTCAGTTCAAGTTATTGGATTCATTTATTTGGTGCATCAAAACTAGAACATTTGGAATTCGTAACAATAACAAAAATTTCCAATTTGTTTATTTATTTATTTTTATCCAAAACTTTTTAAGGGAGGGGGAAAAAATTTTATACTTAATATCTAGATAGAAACTCATTTTACTCTGAATTCATGTTGTGAGGGAATTGGATTTATCTGAGCATTTTTATTGTGCGCATTGTATTATTTATGCTTTATTATTAGGTATTGTATTATTATTAGTTGTTGTGCTTTTTATTTTATTATGTCCTTTCAACGTTTTTTGCCTAGAATATATATATATAAATGATTGAAACAGGTCGAGAATGGGATTTTTCGCAACATAGGCCAAAGAGCTCAATTCTATAAGAAATTCAATATATTCATTCATTCTATAAATGTTAAAAAGCTTCAGAGATTAGAAAGAATTTGGAGATATTGCTTATTAGAAATAGTCTTATGAATGAATAATTTGAATTTTTGATGTGCTCAATGTTATTTTCGAGATTACAAACTTGGCATAAAATTTGATTGTGTAGTCCAAATCTATGCAAATGTGTGTATGCATATATAATGCTGTTGTTTACAATCGTAAAGTATGCTCAAAGGAAATTATTCAATTTTATCATTTATTCTAAATATGTATTTATTTTCAGAAATATGCCAATTATTCATTTGGACAAACAACAGTGTCTCAAATACATGTATCCATTCGTTTCACTTCAGGAAAAGATAGCTATTATAAGCCATTTTATGTACTTGAATTGTGACGATAATTATCACGAATTTATTATAAAAGAAATACTAATATTGGATGATGAAATAAAATTTATATTTATATATATAAGTTTTTGTTGTTTATTATAAGTACACATATTGGCACCATCTATATATCTACCATGATCATTTCAGTTTGTAAAAAACATGTGGTTTGATGTTACCTTCTACTTATACTTCAACTCTATGAACTTTTTTTAATAGCATATAACTCCATTTTTTTCAGAAAATATTCTGTATTTCATACATTTTCTGAAAGATTATTTTCCCCTAAATGTAATGTGAAGCATAAAATTATTTATTTTAAAACTCTATCTGAATTGATACGTATTACTTTATTCATTCAAAGAAAATTATGGAAAAGTTATTATGGTTTATAACTGATTCATTTGTTTATTTTTCGAATTTGAAAACCATTACAAATTAGGACTTCATACATTTTTATCTAACTTTTTTGGGATCAATGCAATTAGAGAAGAAAACATTACTAATAAAATATTCATAGATACTTTTAAAAAATCACTAATTTTACTGATTGAGTTTAATTAAAATACTTTAAAATAAAAATTTTTGCTTGTAAATTTTAAAATTTTATCTGGTTCATATGCTTATTTTTTAAGCCAACATTTTAGTGTTGTAACTTTTTATTATTTTGTCTACATTGAAACAATATGTTTATGTGTAGAATTTTTAATTTATGTGATTTGTTTATTTTAATGCATTTGAACACACTTGAAAGAAATGTTGATTTTCATCTTTGTAAGTCATTTTTTAGTTTTTCTGCTTTCATATGAACAAGATTAATTAATAATTATGCACGAGAAAAGAAACAAAACTTTAATGATGTATTATTAACATTTACTAAATGTATTTATAGCTTTTTTAAAAGCTAATTAAATCTTAATTTTAACATTTCTTTTATATACTTTTTCATTTTTAATTTTCTGTAACATATTCTCTAAAAATTGCATACTGAATTCTAGTACATTTTTTTCCTTATTATTTAACAGAAAAAATTATTAATTGCATATGTATCTTTTTTTTAAATTGTTTTCCTCACTGAGAAAACAAATATTTAGAGTTTGAGCATCAGTTTACTTCTATTAAAAACAACTTTGATTGGTTTTGTTTCTTAATGCTGCAGGATTTTAAAATGCATCTTCGTTTGTGTAAAGAAATTGTTCAGAGACCAAATCATAGATTTAAAAAACTCAAACAGTATATTCATTATTACACTATTGAAGTATTCATTATGTTGATTACTGTTTAACATACTAAAATATTTATTATCTTTTCATTTCTAAAGATTTTAAGATATATAGGTTTTCATAAATATATATAAAAAAAAAACCTCCCCAAAGTATAAACTCATTCAAAAAGTAATAAATTCTTCATTAAATATTAAACAAAAAAGATTTTATTTTGAACAAATAGAATAAACATCACTTGCAGATCACAAAATAAAAATGCATATGTAAGAATACAATACGTTTGTTGTACAATGAAAAAAGGAAAACTAAAAATTCGTCTTCTGGACATTAAGATATTAATTTGGAATTTAAATGGCAATTGAAAATCAGAAAAATATGTGAGTTATTCAGTTTCTAAATACAAATTTGGAATTCAAAACATGGATAAAATAAATGTGAAGTATCAATGATAGACGTTTGCATGTGCTTAAAAAATTCATATCTCTGCAAAAACTCACGTTATGTTTCATGTTTACATAAATAAGGATTCTCTTAATGTTCACTGCATGCAAAAGTTTCATGGTAATTATCTGGATGCAAAGCCACTGGCTATTAGTTGCTTTCTCCTCATCAGCATTTATGACTGGCACATAAATATGTCTTCTGTAATGCAAATCAAATGAGGAATGAGTAACATGTTGTAAATATTTAACTGTTTATTTTTTATTTACGCATGTGTTCAATTTATGATTGTGCAATATTATTTTCAGTGTCTGAATTTAAACCTTCCACCTATAACCTGGGAATTATTTGTTTGTTTGATTTAGCTTGTCCTGTGTGGAAACTTTGTGTACTTTGTTTTTGAATGTGTTTTTCTGTTAATAATTAATATAAGAGCTGTGATATGGAATCCAGTTTTTATTTGTAATTAAGAATACGAATTAATTTACATTTCGGAAATATATCACTCATCTGAGGATCTTTCGATAATTTGAGTGAACAGTAATTGAAAAGGCATATACAAAGATATTTTTTACTACTATTGTTTACAGAGTGAGTTCTGATTTATTTAGTATTGTTCATTTTAGAAGTTGGAACTTGTTACCGTCAATGAAATATTCGGTTGAGATTCATATTGAAAAGGCAATATGTGTGAGTGGTTTTTTATATGCTCTAAATCTGATTATACTCTCAGCTCTTAAACTGAAAATTCTAGTTTGTAGTGTGGATTATCATTAGCAGTAAACAATTAAATATATATCCTTAATTGAATCCTATTTATTTTGTTTCGTTACAGGATGGCTTGTTTTATTTCTAAATAATATACTTTTGATCCTTCTGATGCTTAAAGTATTTATTTCTAGAATAATATATATTACATCCTTGGGAGCCAGTAGGCTGATAACAAGATCTCAGCTTTAACAGAAATTTAACTCCTGACCAGATAGTTGCAAACCTTGCAATAAATCAAGTTGGTTTGTTTGCGCGGAAGCCTTTTCGTTGCCTCGCTTCAATCACGCCACCGTCGTGAGAGATTACGCTGGTGTAAGATACTTGTTGATTGGGATATCCAAAATTGGTGTAGGGTGAAGTTCTCAGACAAATCTTGTTTCAGTGTGACAAGCCACCAATTACTGTAGAGAGAGTGTGGAACATGTTATGCAAAACAATTTGTTAGTGAACGTGTTTGGTAAGACATAGGCGTAATAATGGGGGCAGGCATCATGCACAATGGCCGCTTCACATCTTTGAGCAAGGAAGCTTGCATCGCAATGGTATTGTAGAAAGGTTATTCTTGATCAACTTTCTAGGGATGCTGTACGTTCAGAATTTTTGTTTATGGACGATAATGCGCAGACACACTGCAAAGTGAAAATATTGCCCATGCAATAGCCTTCTTACTTTCCCAACCTAAATCCTATTGAACATGCCTGGGATGCTCTTGGAGACGTGTTTTACAAAAAACCATCCCTTCCCAAATAGTGCAAGAGCACAAAATCGCCTTAAGAAAGGAATGGGACAATACTCTCCAAAACTCGATAGTTTAGCGGAGAGCATAGAGAACAGGTGCAAAATATGCATTCACGTGCGTGGTCATCACACATCTGACTAAGGTACTCATGTCTGTATCATTTTGACCCAAAGATCAATTTCTGTGGGACAGTTTGGAATTCATCCAAGGAGCATCTTTATTTTTTATTTGCAGATTCGGTGTGTCGATATCTGTACCATTTTACTCATTCCTTCTACTAAATTTGTAATTAATGTACTAAATATGCAATCATTTCTTCAATCATTGTCTACACTTAATTATTCCGAAAAACGTAACAGTTCCTTAGCAATTGTCAAGCAACATACTAACTCTATATTGAACTGCCTCCCACTAGTGTGATGTGAGTTTGGAGAGAACGAGGCAGCTCAGGTGTTGTCTGCATCATCCGAATTACGAGGTCCATCTCAAAATACCCTAGTGCTGCTTTAAAGTGGGACATTAATGTAACTAAACCAAACTTTGCTTAACTGAACACTTGATTGCTAGTTTCATACATGCAAGCAAAAGGAAACATTTCTTAGACATTGTTTTTAAAAAAAAATCCTCTCCTTTTAATGTGCTATGAATCTATAATTATAATTCAGTAAACCTTTTTCTATTACTAACTATACTCTATTACTAACTATAAAAGACTTAAACGATATGCGTGAGCTTTTTGAGAGGGAAAAAAACAATATCAATAACAAAACTGCGAATATGATCTCCCCTATTCTCTCATCATTGGTATCCTAGAGAACACCTTGCGTAGCGAAGGTTATAAAATATTAATCTTTGGCATGCATTTATCATTTTCACTGAATTTATCACGCCATCCTTGTCGATTTATCCTTGCCATGAGGTATTCGAAAAAATGTTGACGCATCTTTCTCGACCGATTAAAATAAAAATGTGACACAAATCTACAATAATTGTCATAAATTCACAGACCAAATTTGATATATTTAAGTCGCTGCAACTTTGAATAATCGCGTTTACATGTTTCCAAAAGTGCAGACCGACATATATTTGGCATAAAGACGTATCAAATTTCATTCGCCTACTTAGTGTTTTTGAGTTAATGATATTTTTAAAAATGTTTTTCGAACTCAGAGATGACTATAACATGGAGATTCGTCAGATTCTGGAGCTTAATTTTTTTTTCTTATTATAATATAGTAAAAGCATTCAAGTAATCTTAAAGTAAAAAACTAAAGATAACGAAAACGCAAGGTAGGTGGTAATTCGCAAAATATGGTATTTTCCAATTATTTATAACCTTAAATATTCCAAAGAAATTTTCTCACAATATGGTTTGCTTAATAAATAAATTACAATGTTAGGGAAAATATAAAATGCCCACTTTTATAAATATTGAGCATAATCGAAAATGAGGAGAGGTTTTGTTCAACCAGAGAAGTGTAAGGAGGTATGCCATCCTGTAGGAAAATGATTTCCCAAAAGTATCCAGCTGTTACAAAATCCTTCATAATATTACAATACTGTTGTCAGTAATCGGTTCAAATTCCATTTGCAATTCTCTCCTCAAAATATACAATTCATTGATGACGGTAATTGAATTGCAAAGCCACTTCCTCAAAATGCAAAGGTTGTTCCTCAATAACAGGAGTTTCCCATTGCACAAATTCGACTCACATGGATATTTACTTGCACTTAGAGGAAAAAGCGAGTTTCCAACTCTACAGAATGGCA